>CAJNOQ010002502.1:0-24012 GCA_905250885.1 Didymodactylos carnosus | reverse complement strand
AAAGAAAAAAAGTTTTCCGGGATCAATTCTGCACAATAAATATAAAAATTAGTTTATTCCGGGATCAATTCTGTCGAAAATATTTTTTTTCTAAATCCGGGATCATTTCTAGTATTTTTATCGAAATTTTAGTATACGTACTAATACGTTTTAGTATACGTACCAATACGTTTTAGTATACGTACTAGTACTTTAATAAAATCAGTTAAATCGACGGTTTCAATTATAAGACTTCGTCTGTTGAAAATTATATGTAACTGGAGCAAAATTTGTTGTCAATCACACCTAATCACACATGAATGTTTTTTCACGTGTGAAATGGTGTAAAACGTATTTATCACAGATTATCTAACGTGATGTTTTTTGAGTGCATAGGTTTTTGAATTGTGTATTGATCACATGCAAAAACGTATTTTTGGGACATGGCTATTGTCTCTTATTGCATAACACACGTGAAGTTCTTTTTATAGTTGCTCTTACTTAATTTTGTAATAACTGGAGCGTTGCGCTTATAAGCATCAGTTCTACTGTTAACGAAAAAGTGCCGATAGAAGATTTTTTTGTCGGATTACACTCGCTGTTGAATATGGCGCTTACAAGACTTAGACAAGATCGCTATGCACAAGTGAGAAGGTGCTTTGAGTTACTAACCTACAAATTAGTTGTATATCTATCACAAAAATTAATTCACCGTGCATTACAGTTTTGAAATTTAGGATGCAAAACTGTAATGAACATTATTATGTGCGAAGAGTTACGAAAGCGAGAAAAAGCGAAAATAACCGAAAAATCTGTTTGATTCACATAATTTCAACTGTAGCACGTGAACAAAGTTGCACTCAAAGAGTGTAAAAGTGTTTCTCTCGATAATTTTGTTAGTTAATATCTTATACTTATTCTTACCCATATTCCAAATCCAATAACGATTGCAAAGTAAGCCAATAATACTAGTATATCAGCCCAATGTAGTGTTGTTTTTGTCACTCCTACTTCTTCATCCATTTCTTTTGTTGTTAATACTTTTAGTTTTAGACTGTATGCATCCGTTTCCGTTTAACTCCGTTATAAATGTCTTTGTTTCATACACCTTTTTCTTTTTCTTTCTAGAGAATTAGAGAGATTGGTAAATATTTTTGCAAAGTATAAGACAGAGAAAACTGAAGAAGAGTATTAGAGATATCAATAAAAACGGTACACGACTTACGACAATACACATAACTGTTGAAAAATCTTGGCACTGAAAGATATTTGGTTTTTAACGAAGATACAATATGAAAGTTATACTAACATTTTCTATTTGTTTGATCTCCTGTGAAATTCTTTCTCCCAAATCTATTGGAATCTAGAACAATGTTTTACTACTTGATCCTATGTTAACTGCTTAATAATAATAATAATATAATTTTAATAATAAGCTATAATTTTAATTTATTATCTTCTATTTATAGACATTTTTAACAAATTTAAATTGATTTTATTGCATTCACTTTGTTATTTGCAAAAAAATATATTGCAGTATTCCCAATCGAAAAAAGCTGCAATATTATCAAGGGGAACAAAACTGATTTGAATCTCTGAAATCTCTTCAAATGTTTCAAATCAATCCAAATCAATTCAGATCTTTTCAAATCTTTCAAATCTTCAAATCAGTTTTTTCTCCCTTGTCACCCAAGGAGACAAAACTGATTTGAATCTCTAAAATCTCTTCAAATGTTTTAAAATCTTGTTCAAATTCCTCCAAATCTTTTGAAATCTTCAAAATCCTCAAAGCAGTTTTGTCCCTCTTGAATATTATATCCATTGTCCTTTTCCTCCACGGACATTTGTTGAACAAATATCATAACAACCAGATCGCCTTTTATTTAGGAAAAAACTCATGGGATAGAGAGTTGTGTTCCAGAAATATTATTTCATTTTACAAATGACTCAATACGCCTTCGAAATAAATTAGTAAACTGAATTGAGTTTTTTTCCTTTCTTTGATGCAAACTAACGTTTGTTATTTATTTACGTCAATATTGTTATTCATTTAACAACATTCTTCCAACAATCATAATCGAATATAATCATCAACACATTCCACCCGTAAAGCAATCTGATCATCGAGCCATGCATTTGCTACAAAACAATCTGAATTTTCATCTCAAATTAAGGGTAACCCCACCCCCTCTTTTTTGAAAAAATTTCGGATTTTTAGCTGAGCATACCCTAATGTAGAGGAAAGTGTGGGCTACAAAATGAGACCACTGCCAGCTCTCTACGACTTTTCTTCAAAAAGTTATGCATTTCTGAAGTTTTTCCTTCAAAGCCTAAAAAACTCAATTTGTTAGTTTCAAAAATTTTTCTCTTCTTTTCTGTACATTCAAAATTTTTCTTACACACAGTCTGATAGAAGAAAGTGTTTTCTTCAAAATGAGATGTTTTCTAGAATTTTCTGATGAGTTTTCGTAGAGATAAGCATCGCGGCAAATGCCCTGACAAAAGTGGCCTATGTACAAAATGCGTTTTTTCTCGAAAACAATTTTTTGCTACCAGACTTTATTGTGCCACATTACAACTCCCCTTAAATTTCATTCGATCGAGTTCAAAATTTTACCAGAGGTACTTAAAGTCATAGCGCAGAGGTATAATTTTGGAATTTTATTTTACACCTTTCTTTACGGAGTTATAGGGTTCCTAAAATTGAAAAACTTGATTTTTGAGACATTTTTCAGTATTTTTTCCGATAACTCGACTAGGAAAGGTCTCAAAAAAATTTTCCAAAAATTACCTCTGCGAAATGACCTTGAGTACCTCTGGTAAAATTTTTAACTTGATCGAATGAAATTTAAGGGGGGTTGTACTGTGGTACAATGAAAAACTGGTGAAAGGCAATAGTTAAAAACTTGAGACAAAATAAGACGGTTTCCAGCGATCTATCACCTTCCGTTGAGAAGATACGAATTTACTAAAGTTTGGTACTCTCCATCATGTTTTCTCATCGAGTTACATTCATTTTGCTGTAAGTCAAAAAAAAGTGACGATTGTAATACAGTTTCCTTGATAACTAGAGATTTACGATACAAACAAAAAGATGTTCAATTGAGTTTTCAATTTGTCCTGAAAGGGAGAAGACTTAGTTTTAGTTTATGTTTGATCATATTTCTACGTAAAGCCCCAAAATTGGAGACCGATACCTTGAATTATCATCAACATCACTTATCATTACTTATCAAAAGAAAAAAATTTTAAAACAATTGAAAATAAACTGAAAAAACTCTTTTTTTTCTCTACAGATATTTAGCGTTTTTTTCTTTTTATATTATTGAACTTTCTTTAGTCCATGGTTAATATCGCAATCACTAATACAATAATAGAGTTAAATTAATAATCGCTCGAGAAAAGCATAAACAAAGCAATTAAATATGTTTTTAATCAATCGAGCAGTTTATAGAACTAACAAGTCTGACAAATTGTATTTTGGCAGATGAAAATTTTCTAATTATCATGAATAGAGCCGGTCTTTTAATATTATAAAATAATAAACGAAAAATAGTTTATTTAGTTAGTGGAAAAAAGAAGAATCAATAACAATAAGCAGAGTTTAGCCTGATTTTTTAACTATTTGCACAACATCTTCGTCAAGTAACACATGTTCTTTTCCAACTTTTTGTGGTAGATGTTTTACAGAAGAACCCCACACAAGACTATACTTGAAATCGGCCATTAATTGTCGATGAATTTTATTGCAAAAATCTTCTACAGTTGTGTGTCCTTGAAGTAGTACAACAGGTGCTTGATAATCGGGTAATTGACCTATTTATTAAACAAAGTAAAGATAAATGAACAAAAAATAATTGTTGAAAAACACCACTGACCTTTTGGTTTTGTATAGATTCGAACTAATTTTAAATAAACCCACATTTTTTCCAATAAATCATCAAAATTCCATTTATGATGAGCTGATATTGGTACAGTATGCGGAATTTTATAAATAATATCTAATTCTTCAATTGAAATTTGATCAATTTTATTTAAAACATAAATCGCTGGAACATAAATACGATTTCCCTCGATAATATCAATAATATCATCTTCTGTTGCGTCACATCTCAATATAATGTCAGCATTATGTATTTTATATTCAGCCAATATGGCTTTTATTGTCTCAATATCTAATAATGTTTGAGGTACCAGTGCTTGATAATTTAAACCTCCTTTATCTTTACGTTTAAAATAAATATTTGGTGGCTCTTTATTTAAACGTATACCAAATCCTTCAAGTTCATTCTCTAACAATCTTTTATGTATCAATGGTTTCAAAACGTCTAAGACAATAAATATTAGATTGCATGTTCGAGCTAAACAAAAAAAAAGAAGAAAATATTCAACAAATGTTCTATGAATAACCTTTTAAATCTTTGTAATTGTATAGTCACCGCTAATCATTGATACAAAATATATAATACTTTAAGAGAGTCATTTAAAAGCTTACCAACAGCAATGACTTGTCGACCTCGTCCTTTTCCATCTTTTGCTCCCTAGAACAATGTATGATATATATGTTAAAAAATTGTATCTTTTTAAAATAATTTTAAGTTGACGTCTACCTCAATGATGCCAGGAAGGTCAAGTAATTGAATTTTTGCACCTTTGAAAGTTAAAAAAAATGTATAGTTATAACGATATAATTATCGTATATTTGTTTGTATACCTTTATAACGAATAACACCAGGCACAGTTGTTAAAGTAGTAAATTCATATGCAGCTACTTCAGAATACACTCCAGCTAAATTTGTTAATAATGTACTCTAAAAATTGAACAATAACTAATGAATAATGAGACTTTTATTGCAAGAAATATATATCTCATCATTCTTACCTTGCCTACAGAAGGAAAACCGACGAATCCAATTCTTGCATCGCCCGTTTTTGCTACATCAAAGCCTTCACCTTTACCACCACCTCCACCTTTTGGTTCGATTAATTCCCGTCTACATGAAAATATATTATACATTTAAACATTTGAAACATTAATAAAAAAATAAATAAATAAAACCTTAGTTTGGCTAATTGTGCTTTCAATAAGCCTAAATGTCTTGCTGTTGCTTTATTTTTCTGAGTTCGATCCATCTCAGATTCGATATCTGCTATTCTTTCAAGGATACCCATTGTTGATTTTAAATAGGTTTAAAAATTTAAAATCTAAAAGAAGGTACAGGTGGAAAGATATATGCATAAGTTAGTTTTTTCCAACATCTACGACAGATTTAATTCAATTAATTCATTGACAAAAAAAGACTACGGAATAAGAGATTACAAACGAACAATATTATTTATGGGATGAAGTGTTTCTATATCATTGCAGACACATGTGAAATTCTACTATTTAGACAGAGATAACTTTGTTGTATCTAAGAATCAAATTAGTTAATTGAGAACAATATATCATTTTTAAATGAAATTTTTTTGTTGATTTTTTTCAATATGTTACTATTAGTAACAAAACATTGTCTATCAGTTTCATGTAGGTTACGCCATTTTTCACTTTTAACCGTTTTATAACATTCTTGTGATCTTACATGGTCACAAGTTATAAATGATTCGTATTATTTACGAGTTATACGCATTTCTTCTTGAAAAAGAAATAAGTAGGTTTCTAATACTGTCATTACGAAATGTAGCTGAAATTAATCATTTTAGTGTAAATTCAAAAGAATAATAAGTGGGAGAGTCGTTAATCTGTTTTTATCAATTGTTCTCTTTTGTTTTGTCATAACTTCACTAATGTCGAGACAAATTTGATAATTGTCAATCAAATCATGTTACGCAATAGTGAACTTTGATTATAATTCTATAGGATTACATACATTATAGCAGAATATTATCGTACTTTCAATTTTTTTGCAAGATTTAATTAATATGTGAAAGTAAGCAGATAATTTCAAAATAAATTTATATATCATGAGCAATGAATTTACTGTACAGAAAAAAATTAAAAACACATTTTTATTTTCTTTCTATTTGAGTATCACGTCGCCATCATACGAGTAAAAAAGTTTTCTTGTACATGCGCAACGTTTTTGCTACGTGTCAAGGTGTGAGTGGAATAGAGGTGACTTGTTTATTTCTGTTAGTTGGTAATTTTTTATTCGTTTCTATCCCATAACCGACGTGTATGACTATCAGTATCTTCATTCATCTTAATCATAATTTATGAGTCATCATTGTCTTTCTCAAATATATATATATATAGATAACACGTCTTTTATAAAATTAGACATTTCTTTTCTTTTTTCTTCTTCTTCACTTATATTTTTCCAACATCAACCGACCATGATTATCGAAAATGCAATTAGTTATGATACACCAGTGAATCTTGTTGAATTTTATGGCACAGTAAATCCCGAACATTCTTTTTCAATTTCTCATCCTAAAGATGTTAACTATATTCCATTAGTAGCCGATGAATATGATGAAGATACACAAGATGATATTGAATATATTCAAGAAAATATACTATCATTATATGATTTATTCATTCAGGATTTTGATCGAAAAGCACAAGGTTTCAAATTAAATTTAAATGATTCAACACTTGAATATTTTCCAATTGAAATTCGTTTGGGTACAGTATATATTTATCAAAATAAATGGCAAAAACAACAATGTGAACCATTACCACTTGTTCTATCAGCATTTGATCTTCATACAGAAGAATATCGACCATCAAATGATAAACATTTTTTAATTACATTTAACAAAAATAAAGGTATTAATAGTATAGAAAAATTTGAAAATGAATTACTTAATAATGGTTTTCGTTTAAACAATTCTATTCAAACAACACATCGTTTATATATAAAATATCGAAATAAACGATTTATTTTAGAATTAGTCAAAAATCATGATAATAATTATTATTCGGTTCATCGTATATTAAAATATTCAACAAAATTTTCTCATATTGATATTGTTAAAAGTAAAACACATACACAATATCCATCAACATACGATGATATTTATGATATTCGAATAAGTATGGGAAAAATTGATGGAGAAGAATTAAATCTCAATGATAATAGTTGTAATTTTTTACATAAATTAGATCTTATTAATTGTGTTTATGAAACAATGAATAAAAATGGTTCATATGTATTTAATAGACAATTAACAAATTATTTTGATTATTTTCAAGTTAAAACAACTCGTACATATGATTATTCATGTATGAATAGTGATTTTTTTGGTGTAAAAATTATTATTGAAAATCAACAAGGATATGATTTAGATATAAATTCTAAAACTTTAATGGCTCATACTCCCTATATTAAAACACAAAATGTTATATTAGCAAAAATAAATGATGTTAAAATTGATTATGATATTGATGATATTAAACGAATATTTAAAACATCATTGTGGCTATCAGAATTAGCTCACGATTGTACAACAGTTGAACAAAAACCAAATCTGGCTATATGTAGAAGACCATGGTCGGATGCATCACATAATATTTCTCGACAATCAACAAAATCTCATGATACATTAGGAAAACAGCGAAATACGAACAATGATTATCGAAGACGACAACGTCTCGAGCAGCAATAGTCAGATAGTGTGCGGTTCATCTGAGTGTGTCTCATTTTAGTGCATTTTCATCAGACTGCATATTATTTTAAGTGTGTCTTATCTGAACGCATTTTCAATTACATCATCCATTCTTTAAAATATTTCTATCACCACTGTTTGTTAGTAATTCCTAGTGACTAGTAATCTTTTATTTTAATTTCAAAAATAATAAAAGCTTACAAATATTTTCTAACAGTTTCATCATCGCCATACTCTTGTTGCAAAACGATATTTTGAAGATTATGATATAATGTGTGATTGAAATCCAAAGTTTTATCTTACCTGAACTTTGAACTTGTAAGAAATTCTCTCTTGTGGATAACTTTTCGTATTCAACTGAAATAACAAGGTTTCGAAACGATGTTGATGTCAGTGGTTCACTTTTATTTCTTTTGTGTTATCTAGTCAAGTTATTACTAATCTGCAAATAGCAGCTGCACGACCGAGTTTTGAAAGTGTCAAGTCTGCATTATATCGACATAAAAGAAATAAAAGTGAATCACTGACATCAACATCGTTTCGAAACCTTGTTATTTCAGTTGAATACGAAAAGTTATTCACAAGAGAGAATTTCTTACAAGTTCAAAGTTCAAGTAAGATAAAACTTTCGATTTCAATCACACATTATATCATAATCTTCAAAATATCGTTTTGCAACAAGAGTATGGCGTTGATGAAGCTGTTAGAAAATATTTGTAAGCTTTTATTATTTTTGAAATTAAAATAAAAGATTACTAGTCACTAAGAATTACTAACAAACAGTGGTGATAGAAATATTTTAAAGAATGGATGATATAATTGAAAATGCGTTCGGATAAGACATACTAAAATAATATGCACACAGATGAGAATGCACTCAAATGACACGCTCGAAAAAAATACGCACTCAAATGAGACACACTCATATGCCACCCGCCCAGTCAAGATATAATAGGATAATTTTTTTCAAACAATAAATAGTTGATAATCATGGTCGATGTTTTTCTTTTTCTTTAATCTAGTGCAATAAATAAAACTGTGATAATCCATTAAACGAGTAACGGTGTTGGAGAAATACGAACATTTTTCTCTTATTTAAGGAAACAACTATCTGCTTTACAATTGCGTAACACATCATCAAGATAGGCATGTCAAATGCCGTCTCATTCTAGCATTCCCGTTAATTACTAAATTATAACATTTTAATTGATATTTCTTTTTCTATTACTAGTTCTTTTACTAGTATATGTTCTGTGTAATTGTTATGACCACAGAAATAATTACTAATTACAAATAGTTCTATTCTCACTTCAAGAAAAGGTCAATAAGAGATTTAGTCTATTCAGACAGATGTTACTTTCTTTTTACGTACATATTTCAATTTTACAAATAGAATTACGTCTAATACAAAATGTCAAATCTGGCTAATTGCTATCAATAGAAATCAGCAAAGTACTGTCTCTAAGTTAAGATCGTTATGGATATTCGCTAAATAAAGTTGACAAATCGAAGATGAATTTACTTTTATTGGTTTCATTATTCATGAGACGAGGCAAGTAACGAGAATGAATCAGCTTAATAAAAAAAACTCACATAAAGAAACAAAAAAAAAACTACTCCATTTCTCTCCACTGTAGCAGTGTCTTTAATGTAAATAGATATTTAACTATTAAGTTGTTAAACCATTTTATTTTAAGTCTTTTAGTTTAGCCACAAATACAATCAAACAAATAGAACAAAAAACACTAAAAGAAATCATAAAACACGAAAAAAAAATGTATTTTGGACATTATGTTTTTTGGAAAATATGTAACTGACATATAAAAACAAAGAAAAAAATGTGGATGATATATGAAAATCGTTAACAAGAAGAAGAAAAAGAAAAACGAAGTTTAACAAACATCACCATGTCTGATTTTTGAGAGTTAATTTAAACGAGAAAAAAAAGAAGTTTTTATCACTGTTTTTGTCTTGTACTGTGCCGCTTACGTGATGCTATGCTTACAACTTTCAATATTTTGACTTTTTGTCTTTGTTAGCAGCAAAAAGACACAAAAATAAGAAAAATTACTATACACAAAATTAGTATACATAACTAAAAAAAGAAACTAAAAAGATAAGGACGGTTAAGTTTCATTCGACGGAGTTTGTACAAAACAGATAAACAAAAGATGAAATCAATGAAAGAAACATCTACTATCTTTAGTATACTAAAAATTGCTGATAAGATATTCTATATCTGCAAATCGATCAGCGGACAGAATAGAAACAATTATAATCATCATTTGCAGAAATTGATCTATTATGCTATTTCTTTTTATTCAAGTACCAGTTTTCAGATAGATCCAAACGTTTTATAGAGACAATTGGAAAATACGACGAATTTCTTTTTAATATATAAAAAATAGATCAGTTAAATACGAATTCATATTACATACTGTTAATCATGTCAAGTTTTTCACGCATTGACATTTGCTGTTTTCTTGGATCTTTATCTCGTTTATTTGTTGCTTTTAACTGTTCACGAAATTCTGCAACCGACAATTCTATAAATTTAAAAGAAAATATATTACATTTAATTAAACTGAGAATTTTCTCAAACATAAATACCTAATTCTGGTAAGACGGTGTTATCTGAGTGTTCTCTGTGAGTAACACTATGTTTTGGTTCATTATTTACATTATGATATCGACCATTCGTATTGTCATTTAGTTTTTGATCCGATGTTGTCATGAACACTTCGTTATATTGTTTTTGAGGTATTTTTGGTGACGATGATTCTTTATAATTATTATCTTGATTGTTCGATTTTGTTGATGATGGTGATGAATCATACTGTACAAAAAATATATTGAAATTTATTTTTAAATATGAATGAACAAGTTATATAACTTTACTTGTGTTCGTGTGACTGTTGTAGTTGTAAAATCAGCATTTTTTGTGTAATTATTTTTTGTTGGTAAAACTATTGATGATTCAGAAGGATTACTGTTATAGTAAGGTGATGGTGTGTTAATATTCATTTCTAAAAATAGAAATAAAATAGTATAAAGTTCTTTATTATGTTTACTAATATTCATACAAACCTTGATTTTTTATTGGTGTTTCAATTTTTTCAACATTTGGATCATTTCCTCTTACAACAATATTTTTACTTTTATAATATCTATCAGCATCATTATCTAATACGAGTAATATAACTTCATCCGGATATTTTGTTCCATCTCGCGATACACCTTCTTTTATGCGTGTTACAACTTGTTTATGATTTTCATTTCCAATATTAACAAAATTTACTTCAACAATTCGATCATGTTCACGTAGACCTGCTGCTTCAGCTGGACTTTTTGGATCAACCTAATAATCAATCATTAATAATGAATATCTTTTTCAAAAATAAAAAGTTTTAGTTATTTCAACATACTTTGCCTATAAACTGACCGGGTTTTGACTTTTCACAGTGTAAATTAAAACCATATCCAGCAAAGTGACCCCAACGTCTTAAATGACATAAACGTGGACGTGGATGATTTTCATTGTCTCTCTCACCGTTCGACATCCGAGAAAGGATAAAAAAATAGTATCTGAAAGCAAAAAAAAAGAAGAAATGATGAGGATAAAGTAGTTTCGAGATAAAATTGTTTATTTGCACTTTTGATCCTATTGAAAATATCAAAAAGTACATCAAATTGAATGGAAAAAGAACAACACAAGGTTTACAAAATAACAACATAGATTTTATGAATAAATCATATTTGTTACACACACATACACACACACATCAGATTTACGCCGAGAAAAGCCAACAAGTCTATTTTCAGACATATGAACCGTTTAAAAAATAAAGTCTGCAACATACAAAAGTTGTTTGTTTTATACAAACATATGCATGTTGAGGTCTTCTTTTTTTGCTTCGTTCGTTTTGAAAAGAAAAAATATCGAAATCACTAAATTCTATAAAAAAAAAAAAAGAACAGCAATGAGACAGAATATTACGTTCTTCTTACTGGAAAACTGTATTATTTCGATGCGTTATTTCCAATCTACGATTGAATTTTCTTAAACAAGAATGGCATCTTCTATTACAGATTTAAAGGGAGAATATGTTATATTATTTCTGTACAAATATTCTAGAGAGACTACACGTCGATCATACTTAAAATCGATATATGTGATAAGGTATATACAAGCTTTGATTAACGCAAATAAAAGAGTTCTCTTTTCTTACAACATATACTAGTTATAGAAGAAGAAGAAGAAGAAAAGTTGGAAAGAAATGAACACAATGTAGTATTTGATTTCGTTAAATTGACAGTTGTGTCTCTGTTTTTGTATATCTGACTGTTGTGTCTCTAAGTACAATAGACAATAGTAATGAATGGTAACACATAATGAGCAAGATGACAGCTAAATTGAATTTCAAAACTGATATCAATTAATTGAAAACTTAGACACATACTCAGACAAAAAGTGCTTGTATCTTCCGATTGTCTCCAATCCCTATTCTCTATCATTTATCTACACTCTAAAAGATTACTGATCTAGAATATCACTAAGATCGTAGTCATTAGAATAGTGAGAAAAGAAAAAAATGAAACAAAATTTGCTAAACAAAAAACATATACAGACACCTTTTCAACCATTTGCTTAACTATCGTACGATCCACGCGAAATTATCAGATATAAATTATATATTAATTCTTATTTTACATAAATATACTAGTTCTGCTCTGAAAAATTATAAGAAACAATACAGGTCAGTCTCTTTTGAACTTCTTATTTTCTCATAGATGAACTAATTGTTTCTTCTTTTATTACCGTTATTTGTTTCTGATGATAATTAATAAAAAAAGATTAGCTCAACACTCTAGTGCTGTCAACATCATGACAAGTTATTTATTTATTTTTTGATATATCACAGATACAACATGTTAACTAAACAAACATTAATTATCTAATTGGTTGATATCGTGTCAAAAAAAGAAAATGTGCTGTTGTTTTTTGTCTCGTCCAAAATAATATGAAAATAAGCCCGTCTTTTCGGTATGTGAAACTGTTTTCAGGCTTGTTTTTAGGGTTATTTTTTCTTCAACAAAATAGAAAAGAAAATTTTTCCAGTAATATATTGTTGACATAATCTAGTAAAGAAAGAAAAAAGCAGCAAAAACATTTTATTTTCTTATATTTAATCGACATCGTAAAATTATAAAATTAAAAATGTATAACAATAAAAATCATTTATTTTCTTTTTAGTTTGCAACTATTTACTTCTGGTTCATAGAGATTTTTAGACTGTATTACATGAAATTTGTTTGGACAGAAGTGCAAAATGACGAGTACGGTATAGAAAAGACAAAAGATCTAATGAAGAAGCAAAAAAACTCGAGAAGTTTGATATAAAAATTCTCTCAGGTGAACAGGGATGGATTACATACATATTTGTATAGGGCGGTACAAAAAAATAAGTCAGATTTGTACTCACTAATCGTTCACTATAAGTACTTCGGTTGTCTGTGTATTTTTTTCTTCTTGTTCACATCAATCTGATAATAACTAACTTATATGTACTGTGTTATGTTCTATGTATACTATAAATGCTAACTAAATAAATGCTTTAACTGATCAGACTTCTTCACACCTCAAGTGTATGTACGTATGTATGTGTGTGTGTGTGTGTGTGTGTGTGTATATATGTATGAATATGTTATACTTGACTTCAACGATGAATGACAAAACAAAAACTAACTCCCAAAAGTGTCTGTAATCCATTTTTTTTTCTCAACTCAATGATAAAAATTCGTTATATTACACATATAACATATAACTCTTTTGATACGAACTTGAACAAACCAAATCATCCTTTCTCTTATACAAAAAATTCTTTGAACTATGCTATATGGTATCTGTCGGAAAATTGTTTTTTTTTTCTTTTGAGACAATTTATATCGATAGGTGTCTGTATCTATTTGAACACGAGCATAGCCAATAAAAAAGAAAATTCTTTTCTTCTCTACTGTAACTATCTTTCTTTTCTTCTCTTTAAATGAGCAAAAAAATCTTAATTACAGTATAATGCACTTTTGTTCAAATAGAAAAATCATTATTATCATCATCAATAACAATAGTTTTATCTTTTCATTTATGAACGAAACAAAAAGAAAATAGTTTTGATACAACCTATCGCGTATAAGTCGGCTAAAATAAAGTTCACTTCTGAATCTCAAAATTAGTTTTAACTTCAAATCATGCGTGGATCTAGATTTATTCATATGTTAACCACCTTATCAGTATAGATCTCTCTTGTTTGATGATTTGTTTTTTTTTTCAGTGAAATGTTAATAACATGGAATCCAAAGGAGGTGAAACGTTTATCTCTGTACAAAAATGAAGACATAATTCTTTTCTATCTACAGTATGAATTTACAGTGTGGTCTTTCAATAGTTGCTAGAATACAGATATTTCACGATTAATAGTCACTCTTAAAGATGCAAAAATTTCCAGAAATACTTATTTATATATGTCGATTATTGTCTCAGAGTTTGAAGGCTAACTATTGTATGGGTCGAGAAACTCATTGAGAACACTAAGGTAATGTATGTGGACAGACGACCTTTGAAAAACTAAGGATCATCTTTTTCATTACAACTGCGGTTAATGTACCATCATCATGCAAAAATATAGGAACCTATGACAAAAAAAACAATAGCTGAAATACTGTCAGGAAAGTTGCACCCTAGCCGTTATTAAGGATGTACAATAATCGATAATTTAACGCGATAACGGTAAGATGAATGATTTACGAAAAAACGAGATTACGACAGTAGCGGTAAAAATGTTTTTACTGAAGGTCCGATAAATATTTTTTATCGAATTATTCTCCGGTAAAGTATTTTTTACCAAACTTATTTCTGATATCTTGTTTTTTATTTCTTTATTCCGTATCATTGTTAATTGCGATCTGATCGCTAATCGTATTTTCATTCTAATGAAAATAGACTTTCGAGTTCATTATGATGGTTGTTTTGATATAAGTTGTCGATATTATACTATCATACATTAGTCACTTTTATTGTGCTAGTCAGATTGACTACGAACAAAATAAAATGGACAAGAAAAGAAAAGAATGTGTTGTGTGAGATTTTTTTCTTTTCATTATCTGGAAGATTAATGCAACATTGTGTTAATCTCAAAGCTGATGGGCTTAGTTATAGTATGTTTCTGAAAGATAAACTTTAATTAATTGAAATAGACCATATTTTAGAAGCGTAGAAAAAATAATATTGTTTGGAATTGTTGTTCATGACTAATATTATCTTTACTTGTTTTTATAAAGGAAATTAAAAAAACAACGAACACATAAACAACGGTTATTGAAACAAGACAACGGTAAAAAATAGTTTACCGAAAAAATCAACGATAATAGTTTTTTTACTACTTGGTAACAGTAAAAGATTTTTTAACGTATCAAATTTACTGCGGTAGCGGTATATGTTTTTTTACTTTTATCGCAGCATCAGTGAATGGATTTACCGGTTATCGCACATCCTTAGCCGATATTCTGTTTTAGCCCGTTTCCACAAAAATTTCTATAATTCTGTGCTAAAAGGACGACTATAGTTGAAAAAAATATCGAAAAAATGCAATTTCGAAAACGACAAGTTCTCAAGATCCAGAGATAAACTTTATTTTGAACATGACTGTAATTCATTTTGCATAGTTCGATTTTTGCGGTACTAATAAGAAAAGTAAGAAGATAATTGTAACAAAAAGATAAAACCAAAAATGATTCAAACTGGAAATTTTCTATGAGCAAAGTAACCTCTATATATTGATAACATTGAAGAAACGCGATTAACATGTGCATCAAAATTTTAATAATTAATAATTAATCGACAATAATCTGAATGAAGTCGAATAAAATTCAAAGAAAAAACATGATTACTATTTCTTTCTCATTTTATATACTGTTTATAAAGTATTTAAATAATAATAATGTGCACACGAGTTGTTTATCATTACGTAAGGTAGATAGACAGGACAAAGCACATCAAGTTCTTTTAAAAAAAATTAATCTTAAGAAACAAACAAATATAATATAGTTCATCAATTCTTTGCTACATTCCTGTTTTTTTCTCTTAAAAAATTAAGTCAGTAATAGTAGTCAAACATACACAAAATGTAGACACGATCGAAAAGAAAATAATAAGCATCTTTAGTTTTGAAGTTTAACTAACTATTACAGATGTTTCAAGAAATAAGACAACTTGCGATCTAGTTTAAACTTGAAGGATAGAACTGTCATTATATTAGATCTTTAGATATAATTATTCTTTCAGAACTGATTGTATAGGTTGTCTCTCTACTCTCAAAAAAAAGTGGCCCTATAGAACCTTTAAAGAGTTTCAAGAATGTAATCTTTTCTAGCCCTTTTTTGGTTCTCTACGGACATGATTGTGTAGAAAACCTTTTTCCATCCACGAAAATCTGCAAAAGGGTTTCGAGGCGAGTATTTCGTATTACATCCTACAAAATGAGAGTTTTGTGCATTTTCTTTTTTTTTTGGTACACAACAGGAAATCCTGACGGTTTTGTACGAACTGTACCGAACTTTTCAAGATTTGAATAAAATCTTTAAACAAAAGTTGAGAAGGAGAGGTCTGATATAAAATAATCAAATAATAACTGACTGTAAACTTTCTAATGAAAATACGTAAATATGAATGCTGTAAGACGAATATATTTCACAAAAAATATTAACGTGATTCTAAACTTCACCTACGTATTATTCGAATATACAATAGGAAAATAATCGAGTATTCTATTGTCTAAAGCCACCATAGTCAATTTTTTATCTCACTATGAAAAGATATATTAGCTAGATTTTTTCTTTAATTTTTTTGATGAAATAAATATATCATTTATTTCTAATTTTTAGACGAAAAACAAAAACAAAAACAAAATAAGACTACACATTTTTCTTATGAAATATAGGAAAAACAATATGTTGAAAATAAAACTCTGAACAAAATAAACACAAAATAACACCTATTTCCAACCTGAGAAAAAAATAATAATAAAAAAAATGGAGAAAAACATAAGACCAAAGCAAGACCAAAGCAAGTATAAAGTCAAAAAATTCAGTTTTAGAAAGTTGTTTTATTTGCGTTTAGATATTCCTTCTGTTATGAAAGACAAATGAGTTATATAAAAAAGTGGAGAAATCGCGAGTTAAATGCATGAGAATGACTGTGAGTCTTTAAATGTGAGATTCTTACTTCAATGAGATGAATATTAGATGCGAGCTAAAATTACTAACTATAATTCACTAAAAAGGATAGAAAAAAACCGATACATGCTAGGTATGTATCACAAAAGTGTTAAGCGTAAATGAGTTAGTTGAAAAAAATCCAAAAAAAAGAATTATTTAATACTAGTTAGAAAACAAAAAACAAAAAATAGCAAAATTGATCTATTTGAGTATGTTATTTGTTGCCACGTAAAATCTTGCCTACACGACTGCGATCTTCAAAAAGACTTCTTATCATTATTACTTGAATCAAACCTATAAAATAAAAGCAAGACAATATCAAGTTAGGACTAATGAAAAGTACACATAGACACCTACCAACACTGATTAATACTGCCAAATGAATCATTGACCAAAAATTAACACGTTCAAAATTATGTTCGCCCATAACACGATCATGTCCTTCAAAATTACGAAATGATTGTTGATACCTAAAAAATAAATAATTTAACTTTGTCTGCTTATAAATATCATAGAAACTACAATACCGTTGTATTTGTTCCATATTAGCCCATAGTCTCATAAAAACAGCCTAAAAACCAAAAATAAAGATAATATTAAGTAATCATTTTTCGTTAAAAATAACTTACTTTAAATTCTTCTGTTCTCGTTTGTAAATCGCCAAGATCGTCCTTTGGGACATCCTCCATCCATGTTTCGTCATCTTCCTCAGTAGTATTCACTAATCTTATACTAAAATAAACCTAAAAATTTAACTATTATCAATCTACACATATTATTTGCAAATTTAAAATTACCTGTTTTTGACTAAAACTCGAAAAAGAATTATCAAAACAAAAACGATAATCTCCCGTTTCTACTAAAACCAATGAGTGTTGACCATCTCTCTGTTTAAAATCTGATTGCATCAAACGATTGACAGGTGAATAAAGCCAAAAACTGATATCATAATCTCCACCAGCGAATACGTCATACATAAATTCTAATGTATTTCCTTTCTCCAACGTTTGATGATAACATTCATGTTGTGATGCTCCAATTAAAATTGTATAATCGATATCAAGACCGAAAACGTATCGATTTAACAGAGATAGAATAATGAAAGATAATAAGGCCTTTTTTTTCATCTAAAACAAAATATGAAATTACTAAAGTATTAATTAATAACATAATTTCAAAACACTCTCGAACAACTAAATCAACTCGATAACAGAGATGTGTATCGCTGTGCCGTCGAAGATAAAGAAAACTGTTCTGGTTTACGCGGTCACCAAGGGCGGAGAAAAATGTGTTAAACAGAACAGATTATTTTCTTCTTTTGTTTTCGGAACAGAGTGTGTCATTTTCTTTCTAATCCAGACGCCGAAGTGGGTAAATCCAAGTCCGAACCTGAAGCTTTTTTTTGACAGACTTGAACTTGGGGATTTTTTATCAAGTTCATTTGAAGTCCAAGCAGTTAAAATCTATCACATTCAACAGCAGGATGGGTAGAATTTGATATCTAATTTATTAATCTTTTTTATCAAACATGCGTCTAATGTATGGATAAAAGTTATTTATCCGTCGTATATGACTATGGCCTACTGCATAGGGCAGAAACTACTATGAACTTGGATCTGAATTTGGACTTGGAAATACTCGGACTTGCCTACCTCTGCCCAGGTGAACAGTTTTTTTTTTGTCTTTTTATTGGTATGTTATTACATTGTGAAAGAAGGTAACGGGTGTTATGTTAATCTACGAATTTGAAAGAATAGTTTTCTCTTATGATAGAAAAAAAAAGATAGAATTTTTCTGTAAAAGTCCAACCTTGTTCCAACAAGTTTTGAAGAGATGCAACACATCGAGAAACAAGCTCTACTCGTCACTGCCGTGGAAGACGGGAGAGGTTTGCAGACATCGTGAAAAAACTTTTATAGGCAAAAATGTCTGCTCAGTAAGAAGAAAAACAGTTAAAACTAAAAGTGAGTGCTTATCGACGTGTACACTAAGTCAATCTATAGAAAAACTAACGTTCATCAGCTCTACATTTGTTATTTCCTGCGATTAAATTTAAAATTTTTTTTTCAGACCATAAATTCATTTTAAACGTATGAATTTTCAACATGTATTCGATAATGTATTAGAATAATATAATTCGAGCTGAATATAAAATTGTTAACATATTTCTTCGACGTTCAACTGCTATACACATAAATTTGAATTGAAATTTGTTAAATGTTTGCAGAGATATTGTCGATAATCAGTCAACTATTTTTGCATATAATACAACTTGCAATGTCAGAGTTTGTGTGACTGTCACCCATCTAAACCAGGACATAGCAGAGGCGTTTCCACGAGTTCACCTTCAAGCAAATAGGCGTGATATGTCTAGATGAATAAGTAAACTTAAATCTAGATTATTTTACTGTTGTCTTTGTATGCAACTGGAACACAAGTTAAATAAAATTGTGATTTTTTTTCTTACAATTCATATGTTGTCGTAGAAGTTTGGTTATATCATAATACTTATAATTCGTAATATAGATAATATATCATAGCGGAACCAGTATCATTCAATAACGCTCCTAAATCATCTATTTCCTTCAATCGTACACAATATAAAATTTTTCAATCAATTCATTATAGTTGTTTTTCTCTTTTTCATTCGAAGTAGTTTCTACAACTAATCACATGTGTCTTTATCGGTGATAATGTCATGGAACTCACGTCTGAGGATAATTTTTCGACGTATATCGTTCGACAAGTTAACGAGGAAATGTATAAAAGAAATTCTTGTAATTCAAATGGACAACCATTAATAACAATACATACTTCAAGACATACTTTATTAGCTAAACCGTGATGATCATTGTATCTTCAACATTGATGAAATAAAACGAATGCTTCTTACTAGCATTTTATCGACATTTAGCTGAAATAATAAAACAAATGGAAGATAAAATAAACTTTCCAAAAAATTATTTAAATGAGAAGTTGGAAATAAAGTTTTAAATATAAAGTATAATACTACTATGAAAAACATGTTAATAAAATTCGTCTAAATTTATTTTAAACACTCGAGCTTTCGATTCTAAGTTGTAATCGAAAGCTCGAGTGTTTAAAATAAATTCAGAAGAATTTTATTAACATGTTTTTCACTTTATATTTAAAACTTTCCAAACAAAACTTAACCTTGCGTGTCTTTGACTTCAAATCTGTTTGTGAAATGTGCGCGCATACATAACGATTTCCGTTGATGGATACAATGATCCATTGCATACAACAGAATTAAACGTAACGACAGTGTGTCTAGGTAACAGTTGTCACATAGCGAAATGATGTAAAGCTAGATATTATCTGTGATATTTTCGCACGCGAAATAATAAGCTAGAATTAGCGTTAGATGAACTGACAAATAAAAACGCTGAATAAAAGTTAGAATCTAGTCGAAAGGATAAAAAAAGAATCATAGCAAGTAATATCAACGGACAAAGTGATCACTCAAGAACAGCTGGAATAACAAAAACAAAGAGATATATAGCTAGTTTATGTGAATCAAAATTAAGAATACACATCAAATCGGTGAAAAAAAGTCAACACCACCGCGAAATATCATCGATGCCGCGCTATTCTTGCATGGCAACGTTATGGAAACTAAATGAAACATTTTGGTCATCAGTCAAAAACCTCAGTGGGAAAGAAACTCAAGCTTTTAATGTCTGACGAGAATACGCCAGTCATGAATGATAAGGACAAGGCCAATCTATTCAAGGATTATTTTATTTGGGTGTTTACATCAGTGATAAATAAACTCTTACCTATGAATAAATAAATACTCCAGTCGCGGTACACGATATGAATGTTAATCCATCTACAATTTATTAAATAATAATTAAAACGAAATTAACAAAGCATGTGGCACCAATAACATGAGCGTTGAGTTTCTGAAACATGCGTAAACAATCTCAGCTAATATTGTATTGTTCAAAGCGTAAATATTTGTTCAGATCCTCAAATGCATAGTGAGAGTTCAGCAGTTCTTATAACATCTTTCTTTTTAGAGCAAAAAGCTGCCTCATTGTTTTTAAATTCAAAAGTGGCACTTTTCTTTTTTCTCTTAGATGTAAAGTAGACAAATGGTTTCAACACATTTCAGCCTTTGTGTAAAACTGTTTTCAGATTGTGTAGGCAAGTTACAAATAGGTAGTTGTTATTTTTTCTCTATGTGATGAGGTGATAGGAAGAACTAAGCCAATAAATTTAGTCATCATCACGAAATTAGTACAGATGAGAAAAAAAACAAAATGGAAAGTTCAAAAAGCAAAGTGGTCTCTCCCTTTTCGAAACGTAAAACAGGGCGGAAACTTTTGCAAAATTAAGTAGACGACCACTTTGCTCTCACAGACACCACCAATCATAAGAAACACTGCCTTGAAAAGTCCGTTATCGCATCTATCATGGACTTTGCTGAATGATGTAGCAGACTTTTGTGTGTGATTGAGAGAAAAATCCGTGATTCTGTTACTATAACTAGGCGGAGTTAGAGTGACAGAATCTTCTTCTTTTCTTAGATTTTAAATTTATATTAGTGTAGACGCCACGCAGCTGCAAAAGGCTGACTCTTCGTTAGTCCTTCGCAAGAACCAATGAAAATCAGTTTAATACCTGAAATATTATATGTTCTCACAGTATTTAAAGAGAAATCTTATTTGAAAAATCAGAAAACTGAGTTAAATTAATTCCAGTGGATGTAAGTGATAGTTCAACACTTGGACCAGTGTTTAGACAGAGGACTCAAGAGCATGGTGTCGCTGCTTTAGAGCGTTGAGATATTTCTAATAAAATAAGCAGTTAGTAATTTTATAAAAAAGGCTGTCTAGCAACGCCTCTATGACGCAGGAGTATACAGCAGAGCCCTACGTAGGTTATCCAAGATCTTAGAATTTATGTAGTCAGCAAAGGTTACGTACAACTACCGACGATTTGATAGAATTACTACAAGTATGGGGATTCTCAGTGGGTAAGTAACGTTTGAGCAATTATGTGACTAGGTTCAATCAGTCAGCATCAAACGCATTTGAATTTGATGTTATCTTTCTCACTCACTCTCATCTAATTATGTGTCTCCGAAACTGTTACAACTTTAATGATACCTTAAAATCTTTTAATTCACGCTTCATTTGAACTATCTGTTCCCACACATTTTTCCAAATGCTAGGGAATCTATAGACTCCTCGCTTCCTCAGTTGTTCTGCATATTCATTGAGAGGTGTGCTATTGACAAAAATATTTCGACTCAACCTTCAATATTTCTGGTCATCGAAAATTACGGTGAACAAAGATACTTTGGGCTTGCCACAGACATGTTTGTTTTTATAGTTTTAAGAAAAATTGTATTGCAACAATAAAAATAAAATACACTAGTTCTAGTTTTCATTAGTGAAACTTTTCAGATTGGTGTCATTTTCATAATTAACCGATTCCTCCGTCAATGTTCGATGAGTGAAAACTGCACGTTCACGTTTAGACGCGTCAAATAGTTTTGTAATACTGAAGTCGCGTGCTTCATTCCACGATTTCATTTTTGTTTGAACACGAATTATTATATGTCCATCATCATTCTTTTCTTGAACGTATTTATTTGAATGAACATAATGTTCCGATGCCCAGAGTTCAACAGCTGACTGAGGTGGAATAATAAATCCAGATGGAAAATCAAAAAATAATTTTGGTTTTGAGTCTACTTGACGTTCAATCAACCAATTAGATAAATCATACGTTTTTTTCGAACTAATATTATCGATTATGATCACATCGCCATGTGGACTACAACCATTGAACATTACAGGTCCTTTCGATCGTCGACGAAATAGCGTTGTACGTAACAAATGATCTTCATTAATGTTAATATTATTTAATTGTATTGAAGAATTCCCGATGGATGTATTTGTACTCATTACCGCCTATCTCCAGTAATTCTCCAAGTAAAAATTTAATTACACCTTTTAACTCGACTTAACTATAAAGTGTTTATTAGTTTCTAATACGACAAATTGATATCTCTTGTTATCATTTTTGAATAAATGAAGAAAAGACAGACATGAGAACTATTGAAGCGTTTCTGAACGGTTTATTTGTTTCAAACAAAAAACATGCTTCATTATTGGGATAAAAATCTCTATCTTTTCATAGTATTTAAACGTAACTATTATTGTATTTTCAGTCTTATCGAACGTCCTTATACATGTTGATTGCTATATGACTTTTTATTCGGTTTTAGACACATTAAATTTGATCACGATGCATCTTTATTCATTTAAACTAGAATGATAATCATATCATATTTAAAAATATATTCGAGTAGAAGTAATTATTCTGAATAAAACGATCTTTTTTGAGACACAATCTCGAAAAAAGATCTATCTGAGATATGATAGATTCATGCTAGTGTCTTCAGATTAACTCAATCGATCATAATGAACATTTTGATAAAGGATCCTTTGAAGACAGTTCGACATTAGGTCAAAACAATGATGAAGAAGACGAAAAAATGAATAAAATGATAAAACAGCCTTATTCAACATAAAATAGAGCACGATTTTAGCAGGTAATCTTTTAACAGATTAATCCGAGTGGTTTTTCTCGCAGAGTTTAGAGTCCTGAAACTCTAACAATAAAACATTTTCCCCCTTATCACCAATGACTTGCACAGTTTTTCAAAGCTTCATAGACTAAAAAATGATGTTTGGCTGGAATATTGAATGATCTTTCGCTTATAAGTAGCTTCAGTAGTTTTTCTCTACAGTTACACTCGACACAAAAAGTTTCGAAATTGAAATA
Organism: Didymodactylos carnosus; assembly: GCA_905250885.1. Taxonomy (NCBI): domain Eukaryota; kingdom Metazoa; phylum Rotifera; class Eurotatoria; order Philodinida; family Philodinidae; genus Didymodactylos; species Didymodactylos carnosus. Next base: position 330 of record CAJNOQ010002502.1, on the reverse strand, counting down.
GAGAGAAATTCAATTTTAAAGTTACAAATCTTTTCCTGACGATTTGATTCGTTCCACTTAATTGGAAATTAATTTGTACACAGCTGAAGGAAAATACAAAAATTTACTGTACATAGGAAAGTAGAAGTCGACATTCAAATATATAATATTTCACGTAGAATAGACAATGTCTTTCCCTTCACGGTATGTATAGTGACCTTGAGTATGATTAGCATTTCAAATTTTTGAAGTATTTTGCTCATAATAACGTCATTGTTGATCGTAGAAAAACGGTATTGAATAGGTAAATATACACCTATCTACCAATGTGAACATTTTCTAACAAATTCA
>CAJNOQ010002501.1:0-24019 GCA_905250885.1 Didymodactylos carnosus | reverse complement strand
ACTGAAGAACAAAAACGTGAAAATAGGCTGAAGAACATATGTTCTGTTCTTCAGTTTTCAAAGAACATATTCGTGTTCTTCACCATGTTCTCCAAAGAACGGAAGAACACAGATTTCTAGCAGTGTACGAAGCAAAAGATTATGCCATTAGAAAAACATGATAAAAAGCGAAAGTAGACTTTTGATGTATTGATAATAAGATGTTATACTAGAATTCACCTTCATCAGTTGTGAAATCTGTAGCGTGAGAAGAGAAATTCTTTTTTCATCAAATTAAAAACTGACAGTAAAACAATAACTCACATTTGAAACAGCATGAAATTTACGCCACTAAGTGAAACTGCATGAAATGTGAGAAATAATTTGTTGCTTTGACAACATAGTTCACCATATTTCATGAGATAACCGGTGTCGTGACTAGAGATAGGCACCGAGACCATCTCTAGCCGTGACCAAAGGAGGGTAAGGGGTATACGCCCCTCCTGCTTTTGAAGAAAATTCTCTTTAACAAACTCTTTTTCCCCCCAAAGAATTTCGTCTGAGCTCTTATCCAGATTTAGTAACCAATATAATCCAAATTTTTATAAGTACTAGATTCAAGAAAAAGAATACTCCATAGCTCATGTTGTAGAAAAATGTTTGTTCTACAAAATCCAACTGTTAGAAAAACTTGAACATGCGTACTTTTCATCTAATCGATTGCAGAAAAAAGTTGAAATTTGTCGGTTATAACGGGTGCATGCCTATATATGCCCTTGATTAAGGTGTTCTCAATGATTAAGGAACTTTTTTGTCTCTTTATTATACTAATTACAAAGTCTTCGTGCGAGTTCGATCAAAATTTTATGTCATTTCTAACAGTTCTATATCAGTTTTTAGTAATATTGCACGATCTCTATACGTTTCATCTAATGAAGGAAAAGATGGGTAAGAAGGGATAAAAGGAAGAGCAATTTGACATCAGTGTTAAACAAACTCGTTAAGGATCCTCTTCGGTTCTTCTTAATCAGCTCAAAAGGTATTGTAGTAGCAATGTCTCGAGAGATATATTATGACTTATTCCACTTTTTAATGTGCTTGCTATACTTTTGGTTTTGCATTAAATAAATTTTATTTTCACAGGAATTTTTATGAAAAACAAGACGAAATAATCGATTCATTTAAAAATATTCACGAAAATTTGAACGGAGAAGTTCAAAATGCTAAGCTTGCGCGTGAGAAACGACGAACAGATTTATTAATTTATGCAACGTTAGTTTGCAACATTGTGAGCATCCACATCTCTATAAATGACCTACCCAAAGTTTTCTATGTCGCCTCTCATTACAGTCATTGTTTTTGGCAAAAATCGTCGCTGCAGTATTTTCAAGATCATTATCGATTATATCCAGCGTTGTCGACAGTGCTGTAGATTCAGCTTCTGCTGTTATGCTTTTCTGGGCCGTTCGTGCAATTAAAAAACGTGATATTTATAGGTATCCTGGAGGTAAACATCAAATGAGTCTCGAAAATAAAGTAAAGTTCAAAAGTCCATTATTTTATCTATTATAGGACGTACTCGCTTAGAACCGGTTATTATTGTCATATTGTGTGTGGTAATGGTGTCTGCATCTGTACAGGTCATCTACGAGTCTGTTGAAAGTCTAATTAGTGATATAAATCATTTCACAAAGAATACAACGGGATTACCAGATATCAAAATGGGACCTGCACCACTTACAGTTATGTCAGCGACAGTCGGTAGGTATCGTCAGTAGGGGTCTTTGGAGACTGAGAAAATGAGGGACATAGTTAACCACTTTGAACTCATACATATTCATGACAAACGTATTTCTGATTCTTTTTTAGTTTTGAAAGCCCTTTTATCATTTCTCTGTTATCAAATTGCCAATCCGACAATGAATGCGGTTGCTCAAGATCATCGAAATGATGTAGTTTCAAACATTGTTGCCCTCGTATTTGGTATTGTAGCAGCAAAAGCCGTCGATGGTACAATTAAGAAGCAAGAAGTTGTGGTTGTTGATCCGATTGGTGCTATTCTCATCAGTCTTTACATTATTTTTTGTTGGATACAACAATTACGAAGTGAGTAGATCACGTAGGTGTTTGATGACACTTACTGTAGCTTGATTTCTCTTTCCCAACAGAACAAATCAAACATTTGAGTGGTTATACGGCTAAACCAGAGTTTTTACAACAAGTAACATGGTTGACATTACAACATTCACCACTGATAACAAAAATTGATACTGTGCGAGCATTTCATTTTGGTACGTCGTTTTTGGTAGAAGTAGATATAATACTTCCAGAAATAATGACATTGAAAGAAGCACATACCATAGGTACAAAATATAGATCATTTTCATTTAAACTTGTCGTATGTAATCTTCTTTTCTTCTAGGTGCTAGTTTACAGAAAAAATTAGAACATTTATCCGAGGTGGAAAGAGCATTTGTTCATCTGGATTACGAAGTAGGACCTCCCACAGACGAGCATAAAGTTATCTAATAGATATAAGTATTGAAGTGAGACTCAAGAATAGTTAAATTTTGTTTTTATTTATGTTTCTATTTATCTATATCCTTTTGTAAAAAATGTATCACATATTACAAATAATCTTTTTTAAACAATTTTTTTGAGTTATGGGAGGAGATGGCGTTCCTACTTTTCCACTTTAAGTTCCTTTTTTCAAAGGCGATCCCACTTAAAAATAGCTTTTTCCGCTTGTTTTGGGTCAAGTCTGTCAAGTAGGGTGCGGCAACATATCAACACATTACGTACAGATATACCTCGTTCTGAAAAATTACCTCATTAACATAGCAATACGTCTGGTTCACAGAGTTTGTGCTCATGAGACTTTAAGAATCGGTCTTCAAAGTGCCATTCACCACATACTTTCGCCATATGACGTATTTAAATTTGTATTGTTTCCAACCCTGGCTACTGTTATGAACAGGACTTCAGAAGATCTGTGAATAGTCTAAACAATCGTCTTAGGATGCGTACATTTAATGTAAATGCAATTTATATCTCTCTACGTATTGTTCGAATTGATAATGGCAACTTCTATAATAGCATTTTAAGATTATGATCTTCTAAGATCTAAAAATTTCGTTTGAATTATTTGCACAATGTAGGAAAAAATGATTTGTAGACGGTACGCTTAAAAGGCAAATACCATTTTGATTGATCGTTTTTATACATTTATATCAAATACTGATGACTGAAAATCTTAGCGAAAAAGTATTAAGAAAAAAACAAATTATTCATTAACATTTTGAACGATTAAACTAAACACGATCAAGTTTTGAACGTTCGTAAGAAAAGAGACGAAAAAATTAATACATCATCAAAATAGTTATCAAAAGAAGTTATCACAGAGTACTCACAGAGAAGGATGAGGACGGTTGAAATCAATTTTTATTCCCTGTCGAATTCAACTTTTTTGGTACAAATATTGCTGAAATTGTTGTGCAAAAGCTACCATAACAACCAATTCTATGCTCTAAAAATCGTTTATCACTGAAACACAATGCAGTTACGAACAACCTAGGAAAGCTATACGATCAATATACAAGCAAGTATAACCGTATTCACACATTTCGAAAAATCTGTCTTTTCCCTTGTTTTATCCTTTTTCAAATAAAAAGCAACGTCTTAAATATTCGTTACTTCCTAAATAATTCGCCTATATTACAGATTGTAAAAGTACACTTCGTTTCTAGTTATTTCTGATCTGACCAGTGTTTTGGGATCATGCCTTTTTTCTTTCTTCACCTCTTTTTGATATATATTTCGATATACATGACAGATCAAAGTTAATCGAAAAATTTTATGTTGAACATTCTTTCAAGCATGACAGTCGATACAAACCTAGTTGATATCGCTTTAAAACAATTAGATTCACCGATAAACATCTCTAGTTCTGCTTTTGTCCGATTTAGATTACTCATTACATGTAACTACTACAAACTATTATTGGCTGTCTTTGACTCAGTCTAGACTTAGTACAGTCAGTTAGAAATTATGAATATTTTGAAAACTCAATACATTTGACTATGTCGCCTCTCAACAAACATGTAGACAATTTTCTCAGACAAATCTGAAGAAGTCAATGGTAAATCAATACTAAGAACAACATTCTAAAAATATCTATACTAAAAAAGTTGAACCTGATCGAAAATGAAAATCGATCTCAACTATCCTTCTTCTGACTAATATTGCCAATTAATCATACGTGTTTAAAAAAAGTAAATTAATCTAAATCAATCGATACAGAACAACTATCATTTTCTAAAAAGATGACTACAAATAAAAATCGTAGTGTGTTTTCTTGAAAAATTGAGCTGAAGAAGTTACTAAAGAAAAATGCACAAATGTTTTTTCTTCATGTTGCTTTTGTATCATCCAAATCTCCTTTGATAAATTGTTGATATTTCTTCTCATTCATTAAACTTTTTTCAATGTCTTGTATGATTTTTTCTTCTACTTTTGCTCGTACTAACCAACCGTGTTCATATGGCGATTTATTAATTAAACCCGCTTCTTCTTTTAATTTTTCATTTGTTTCAATTATTTCGCCATCAACTGGCATATAACAATCGGATACAGCTTTTACACTTTCCAACGTGGCAAATGAATCACTCTTCTTATATTTTGTACCAACTGTTGGCAGTTCACAATAGACAACTTCGCCGAGTGCTTGTTGAGCATAATCACTTATACCAATACGAACTTCATTTAATTTTTTATCAGTTCTTTGTAACCATTCATGTTTTTGTGTATAATAACGCTCGAAATCCGATGCTGATTTATTTTGAAAAACTAATGACGATACGCTGAATAAACGAGAAATTTGATTGTTCAATAATAATAAACGGGAACAATGATGAAGTCTTGTGAATGTTAGCATACTAAATAACTAACTAAAAAGAATTAAGAAAAATTACATTAGAAGTATGCATACTAAAACTAATAGACAAAAAAGTAAGAGCAACATATTCTCACTGATTAAAATAATCATACGAGAAATACGCAACCGATTTATAATTTTTTCATCGGTAGAAATAACTTAATCAGGCTTATTTTAGCTGTACAGAAAACTGGAATATTTATAACTTAGTGAAGACCTCTTCGTACGTTTCCAAAACTTTCCACACAGATAACTCAACCTTCTCTATAACCCTACCAGATCAAAATCTCCTCATCTGAAAATATAGATCAGGTTTCCAGAGACACTTTTTTAAATTACGGAACTAGAAAGCTATATGGACAAAAACGAATATCAGATTCGTGATCAGCGTCAAACATATAATCTCTATAAATCTATGTCTCATCAAAATTCGGAATCAGCAAACCGCATTGGTTTACATTTCAGTATTGGTGGTTTTTTTCCCGTTTATTCAGTTTGAACTTTTATTTATTCCATATCGGTAGATGCGGTAATGCATCGATGACATTTTAGTTCGAATAGTCTTTTTTTATCGACCGATACTACGTGAGGACAGTCTGGAGGATACTTAAATCAACAAGCAGAACATAATCGTATTAAAAAAACAATGTACTTATGAACTTCGACTGATGCGATTTTTGAAACTGCTAACTTTATTTCCAAATAATATCGACGAATAAGCAGCGGTTTTATAGAAATCCTTAATAGATCAACGATTTTTTGAAAATAGTCAACACAACAAGGAAAAGACCGTATAAAGAAAAGTTTCACGCATGAAAAGGATTAGATAGAGGTCGATAGCAGTAGGAGATCGCTTCTTAAGACAAAACTTGATTGATGTTGGACCGAGTATGTATAAATGAATGGATCAGTAATACTCAATCATTCATTCAATATACTCATTGAGTATATTCACGTAAAGTAAAAGATCACTAAAGGTCCCCGACCTGTAACACGATGATCCCGCCAAACAAATAAACAGATATAGAAACAGATAAAAAAAAGCGAGATGCTGATGATGATGAGCACTGCTACTGAGCAAAAAGACAAATCAAATAAAAAGACGTAGACATCTACAATAATACCCTTTCAGTAGCCTGCGTACAAAAGACTATCGCCTCATCATACATCTTTCTTATTCTTGCCTCTTATCTTCTATTGTCTATATTCACAACACATAAGTTAAACTATTCAGTCATCCGAAGAAACAGAATAACCTCTTGCTTTACAGTACATAGCTAATGCTCCTGTGCCTCTAGTGTCTTAGCTGAATGAAATTACGCTAAAAAGTCACAGACAGAACAAGAGGGATCATTGGTTCTTTCATTAATAAGTGACGTACATACGATGACGAGTTACAATGTAACGTTCACATCAAACGATTAAAAACTTGATAATATTTTTCAGCAACATCCCAGAAAATGGAAAAGAAATTAATGACTAATGTAGACAAGACACCCGGCACAGCTAATGTTTGTAACACTAGTGGCAAAAAGAGAATATTTTATCTCTTTTTCCTACATCGATAGTAAACTGTCCTTACATACTATCAAAACCGAACAGTAACCTTAGATTTCCTCATCCTCTCGCTTTACTTAGTATGTATATCATATTACAATTGATTGTTCTGGGGCTTGTGTCACGAAAAAACTTAAGAAACTTAAATGTGTGTGACTGAAGCCGAACTTAATTTCGGCTTAAGTCATTTTTATGACTTAGGTTTCTGAACTTAAGTTTTTTCGTGAAACAAGTCTCTGTTTATCTGTGATGCCTAAATTTTTCATTAGTCGCTGAAAGATCCATTTTAATGTTTTCTGTCTCGGCTGTGGCTTCTGTAGATGGTGTTATCTATTGCAGCTTACTTTCGTTCCACTTCTTTGAAAGATCTTCTGTTTTTCAGTATTAATTTATATCAAATTCTTAATAAGAGCGGACAAAAGGCTATAACTTTTAACACAGTCGAAAAAAATTTCTAATCTTTTCCAAATTTTTCACATGATCTTTTTTTGTTTGTTCAAATTAAGCTTTTATTTGAGTAATAGTGGAATGAACTGTAATGTGATGCTGGAGACAAGAAGTTTTCTTTATGGGCAACGATCTGTTACGCAAATTTCTAGTGAATGAATTTTGTTAACCTCTGAAGTTGAGTTCTTGTGCAATACTGATTAGCATGAACATTTTGAATTATACCTGCTTGCCAACTGACCTACTTATAAAACCGATTTTTTTTCTTTTTATGTTCTATGTACGTGATCTTTAATTCTGGAAGATATATAAAAAATGTCACCTGTATTTAAATAACAGAAATGTCTCAAGAATAAAAAGGTTGAAAATTATTTATAAAATGATATCGCATCATTCAAAGCATATTTGTTTTCTATTTCGAATAAGACAGTGGAGCATTAAAGATTATATTTTAACCGATAAACAGTCCGAAATGATGTAATAAATTCCTCCCGTCAATTTTTCTATATTATTTTATTGACAAATAAAGGTTAAGTTTTTCACATGGACCAATGTTATGTGCAAACGACTACCATTTAATAGCCATATTATTTTCGACATTTATGATCGTTCTAATACAAAATGATAAATATTTTAAGTTAAAATGATGAATGTAAAATTTTTATTCGATTTGATTAAGAAATACCTTACATTGGATTTTGTCAATAGTAATGTTATGTTAATTAAATGCTTGATGAATTATAGTTATTAATCGTGTAATAGGATAAAATCAAATTCCAAACGTACAGAAAAATAGGTTAATGAAGATAATTTTTCTTTGATTAATTTATTTAAGGATAAATAAAGATTGTAAAATAGGTATAAAATGAATAATACTTATTCGAAATATGAGAACAATTCCAATAAAGGTAAATAAGTTGTATCGTTAAACGACGACATTATGAAAACTACAAAACTATCAAAAACAAAAATTTGTATCGAAATGAATAAGAACGAAACCTGAGCAAAAGAAATAATCTTCTAAGCCAGACGTATCACAACACAATTTCTTCTTAATAGAATGTTTAAATGCGATAAGAGAAATTAATTTTTTTAATAAGCTATTTATTGAAAGAAATCAATTTCGTTGTGTCATATATGCAATCAGTTTTTTTTCTAAATTAACTTAGTTTTGTTTTGTTTTGTTTCAATTATGCAATAAAAGAACAACAACAAAGACATCAACAACAAATTCGCACAAAACAAAATCGAAAATACAAGTTGTAAAAAATTGATGGTAAGTTTTTTGTGAAGATCTCGAGCTAATAATTAATGAATAACAAAAAGACAGAATTTATAGTACTTAGAGTTGTGTAGAAAAAGAAAAGATGAGTTTGCATTAGACAAATATCATTTCACGTAACTTGGCTAAAAATGTGATTCAAATGACTTTTTTTCTCTAGTGTCTTGTCTTTATATATTTCAAACGAGAAGATATCTGGATCTCATTTTGCGAAGAAAAGTATGACTTTATAAAACGAGACGTCACAGAGCTCTTTCTTACCTAAAGAGGTATATCAACAAGATGTAAAGATACATTGCTTAAAAAAGAAAATTTTTCAAGAACAGTGTTGAATATTTTCACCATATCTCCTCCTAATTACGCATCTTAGAAAGGACGTCTCACTTTATGAAGTCCTACTTTTCTTCGCGAGATTCAGGTATTCTTTTCATTTGAAAGATATAATGACAAGATAATAGAATAAAAAGTTATAAAATCATGTTTTCAGTCGAGTTAGACGGAATGATCCACAAAGTATTCGCAAAAGTAATAAACTTTCAACTATCTTCTTTGATTTATGATCACTCGATAAAAAGAAACGACTATATTATTTACAGCTGTACTACACTAATACAAAATAGATAAAAAAACAAAAAACAAATTAATAGAGTAAAACACAGATAAAGAGGTTGGATAACATGCGCCGAACTGACTAGTTTTATTCTAAAAATCATAATGATTTCTAGAGAAAAGAAACATAATACTACAGAGGCAAGTCTATTAACAATATAAAATTAAAATAATTTAGAAGAAAAGAAATTTCTCAGTCAATCACTATTGCACAACGTTTTGGATCGGGCATTCCTTGTACATTAACATTGACAGATCTTAAAAAATCATTATCAACGTTTAATGGAGTAAATATGATATGTTGTGATAAATCATATTTAGTATTCTCATGTAACATTCGAATAGTTTTATTGCGTTTTTCATTGTCCTATAGATAATAAATTTAAAATCATTATTAGATATATATTAAAAAGTATATGACTGAAAGAAAATCAAATGATATGTTTACAAATCGACTAAGTTTAACTCGGTCACATTTAATAATTAACATGAAAAATGTTTGTTTATTGTTAATAACTCACTTACCATGTAAATATCAAATTCATCCATAACACGAAACGGCTGATAAATTGTTGTCCATAATGATAGTAGAAAACAAAATGTTGATAAAGATCTTTCACCACCCGATAATGATCTCAAATCTGTATGTTTTCCCATCTAAGTAAAATAAAAGATATTGAATACTATAGTTTATACATAAAATAATATAGATAACGATATATTTTACTTTAATAGTCAATTTTTCTTCTTTATGATTAATAATAATATCTGAACCTTCAAAATTGTTCTGTTGCATAAAATGTCGATATCGGGCACGAACCATGTGTTCATGAATGCCAGCTATTTCAGCAAAACCCTTCTTTCGTTTTGTGACAAACTCTTCGAGTTGCTAGAATACCACAATGAATGTATCAATAATCCTCTTTTTATAGATGATGATACAAGAAAAAAGAAAGAAAAGAGACTTACTTTCAGCATTAAAACGTTTTTTTGATATTTTTGAATGTAATCTTTTTTACAATCACGTTTTTGCGCGTATTCATTGGCAATTTTCTTTCTTGTTGCATAATCAGACCTATAAGATTTAAATCGAAACATTCGATAATTATAAATCTTTAGAATATGCAATCGATCTAGCTTCGAACCGTAAATGAGAACTAGAAAAAATTTTTGTTACGAATCTCAGAAGGTCTAACTGGTCATGGTCACATTTGATAGATATGAATATACTCAGTAATCTCATCGTTAGTCATACGGACAAGATTATTATCGAAAATGAAGAACGAAAGAGATAGAAATAATTATTATTGCTATCAAACAATAAATACTGTAAATTCATATATTTTCTTAGACTTTCTAAAGATTTACTTACATCGAATGATGCATCTTTTGAAATTGCTTAATTTCTTCTAAGTCTTTATGAATTAATTTTGATGAACGTACATTTTCATTCGTTCGTCGATTACTCGTCATGATTAAATGCTAAAAATATATAAAAAAAATAACTTTGCATAATTAAATCATAGATTTAGCTGTATTAATATACTTTTTTTGTTTCAATTAATTTTGCTTTTGTCTCATTTTCATGATGTATTTTCATATTATAATCATTGACTTTTTTCTCTAATTGTTTTTCTTCATTCACTAAATTATGTTTATCTTGCATAATATCTTGTTGTCTTAAATGAATATCAATTAATTCTTTCTCTTTTGAACAAATTTTTTTCGCAATATTATCGGCATGTAGTTCATTATCATTTAACTCAATATTTATCGTACTCAAATCTTCAGTAGTCTCTTGAAATATATTTCGTTTCGCATTTAAAGCAAGATCTAAATCATTTTGAGTTTGTTCTAATTCTTCAACGGATATATCAACAACAACAGGCAACGTCGAATTAAGAACATCTTTTTCCTAGACAAAAATAATTTGTTAAAATATAATAGCAAATATATTAAATTTGTGATACGATCGATTGATCTCGAATAGTCATAAAACATTTATTATCAATAATAGAGATTCTCAGATATTTTCGACAAATTTATAATCTTTGAGTAGTATGTCTCTATTACCATATTCATAAAAAATAGTCAATGAGAAAAATTTTCACAAATTATCTGTAGAATCTTATTTAAAATAGTATGATAGAAATTTAAACTTGTTAGAAAATCTTACTTTTATTAAAGTTTGAATTTCTTTTTGCAAAATTTTTATTTTTCGTTGTTTTTCATCTGATATTTTACATAAATTATTTAATTTATCTTTAGTAAAATTTATTGTCTGCTGTATATCATTAATTATTTGATCATCATTTTTCATATCATTTTTTATTTCTTCAATTGTCAATGGATAACGATCTTTATGTGAAAAATATTTAAGTGAACGATGTGCTGATGTATAAATTCGAAATGGTTGTCCAAACATGATCTGTGATCCATCTGGCGTCATACCAGTTCGAATAAATTTGATATTTTTTTCCATTTTTCTAAACAAGGATGAATCTTTAATTTTTCTTGCTTCACTTAGATCTTCTAATAATAAACAAGATTCAATTGATGCCTGATCGATTAAAGCACTACAAATAAACAAAAAACAAGTCAATTATAGAATTAAAATTCTTTTTTTCTCTTTCAAATTTACCATGCCACTGTTATATCATCAATTTCTAATACAGTGTAAACGCTTTTGAGACCAGCATTTTTTATTCGATTCAATGATAATGATATGTCGTATATTTTATTTTGATATGGCATGGTTATTATTTGAGGACGATCTCGAGCATATTTTGAAAGAATATTTATTAGAAGTTGTTCATCGTGATTATCACAACAAATAAAAGACATCATCAACATATCAAGACAACGTTCAACAGCATGAGCCCATTTTGGATCTGGACATCGAACATATCGACCTTGACGATGAAAAGAAAACAAAAAATGTAACTTCAAAAATGGGTGAAAAAAACATCAAATATTAATAGTTTCGTAGTTAACCCTTTATCCCCCTAAACTAAATACTATTGAATCAACAGTAAGGCTGTTTTAACTGATTAAAACTTTTTATATCATCATTCAAACAAATGAGTGTTTCTGATAAAAGTAGTACCGTTTATTTTCAAAAAGTTGACCAATAAGCAAACGCTTGGGTAGCTGAATATTATATGTCGATAGTGAGTGCCTAGTAGTACCAGACAAAGTCAGTTTGCAAACTGGCACTTCTTTGTGTCTTGGATTTTCAAAAAATCGTGGATTTTGAATGGAAGGAGATAAGATCTTCTCGATTGATTTTCATGTACAAATAACTGGAATACCATAAAAGTAGATAATTATAGATTAAACTCGAAAATAGTTTCACAAAACTTCCAATATTGCTGGTTTTCTGAAATCCTCGGATTTCCATAAAAACGTTTTTCACCTAGTTGAACACTGTATATGCACATCCTTAAATTCTCCATGTTGTAAAACCCTTATACTAAAAATTTGGCTTTGTTCACGCGTGTTACGTTAAAATTACAAAACAAAACGGTTACGGGACATTTCCTAGTATTATCTAGTTTTTCTTCCTTATAAAGCAATTTTAGTCGTTATCATTTTTACAGGATCATCGTGTAGCTAGACTATACGTATGGTGAAAAAGAAACTTTCTATCATATTTGATTGAGGCATGATGTAGTGGATGGTTACGGGACAAATTGTTGAGCAAACCTTGCCTAGCGTTAGTAAAGCGTGAATTACACGGTAGCAAAAAGTGATAGAAGCGTCGAGTTTTCACTGTTATCTAGTCTACATGTTTAGTCCACTTTTGGCATAAGAAAAATGAAGATCAAAGAAAATCCTAGAAAAAAAGAGAGAAAAAAATATTATTCCACACAAAATAACAGAGAAAAATAACACGTACAAAACGTGACTCATGTGAACCACAAGAAAATCACCAACAAAATAGCGGTCAGATATAGATATTTTGCTTCTAACTTGTTAATAGTTAAAGATAGAAAAGCTATCTTTGCAACGATTATAGGTCTAACATTGATGAGTATATGCGAGAAATGCAAAATTGTTTCATCAAGTCTAAGAGGAGAAACCCTTAGGACCATTTACCTCATTCGAACGGTACTATTTTTATCAGAATTACTGACACATGTTAAACGAGCAATTGTCAAAAATTGTACTATTTTAACAGTACAATAATATTATCAACTTCGAAAAACATACCTATTGGTCCAATTGGTGTTTTATGAAAACGTTTCTCTGAAGCATATCTTTCAATTTCATTTAAACAATCCGGAATCCAAATACCAAATAATTTTAAATGATTATCTTTGGCACTTTGATATTTTTGAATTTGTTGTTTTCGTTCATCTTTCTTTAATATTACATCATTTAATGAGTCTTGTTTAGTTTTAATAATATCTTGAAGTTTAACTGATTCTTGGCCTTCTTCAAGTATTTCTCGATCCATTTTTTCATATTCATCATTAGAAGATTTTAATTGATCAATAATCTGACGTTTTTGTAGTTCAAGTGTCATCTCCTTTTGTGCTGTTTTATTATATTCAAGAATATCTTGTTGTGTTTGTCGACGTTTTTGTTCTAATTCTTCACATTGTTCAGAATATAGTTCGGCTAATTTAGATTTTTTATTAATTTCGGATTTTAAAGCTTTTATTTTACGTTCTTTATCTGATAGAAATGATTTTAAACCCTTTGAATCATGATTAAGATCGAGTTCTAAATCATTTTTTATTTGTTCAATACTCTGATAACGATTCTCATAATCTAATATTTCATCCTGAATATATAAAAGAATTGATTAAATAAAATTTCATTCGCAAAAGTGAAAGAGAGAATAACATACTGTTTTTTTTTTCAAAAGTTCTTCAGTCTGTCGTTTTTTTTGTTGAAGTAAATCTAGTTTCTGTTGAAATTTTGCTAATGTCTAAATAAACATCATAGATATAATTTAATCGACAAGTTGAATTAAAAATTTTTGCTAGAAATCAACGTTTGGCATCTCTCATCAGTGACGAATCTCTAATAAACATTTTTCGTCTAATAGAAGACATTGATACACACCTTGATTCCTGACATTTTTATGTTTTACTTTCTAGCGTGTTTAGAGAAATCTTAGTTTCTATTTTCTCCTTCTAGTGTTTTTTCTTGAACATCGTAATGGAACCTGGCCTCAGTTTTGTTCTCTACCGATATTTTACAAATAAAGGTTATAACAACTATTACTTACTTGTTCACATTCATTCAATTCAGCAATTTTCAATTCATTTTCTAATTTACTTTGTTTCTTTTCATTTTCTTGATATTTTTGCATGATTTCAACTTGACGACGTGATGGTTCTGCTTCTCGACGTATTTCATCTACTTTCTTTAAAAAATAAATAAAATAATTTCCTATTTATACAGTTATTTAGTAATCTTTAACTTACCATCTTCATTTCATCCAGTCGATTTCTCACGGAATCAACCGATCTTAAACTATCTTCATAATGTATTCTCATGTTTTCCAACTGTGATGCTTTCATATAAAACTATAAAATATAACAAAAAGCTAAACTACATGAAAACACATGTGAAATTTATTTATTGATGACATACATTGTATTTTGCATAATGATCAGTTCCTTGTAAAAATTTCTTGGCAATTTCTTGATGTAGAACACATAGTGGATTTTCAGGTGAAATCCCATAAGCTTGTAGAATATCGGAAATTGTTTCTTTTTTCGTTGATTTTAATTGTTCTAAAAGAACATAAAAAAAACTTATGAAAAGAATAAAAAGTGATTAAGATAAAAAGATAATAGTTAATTTACATTGAGCAGAGAAGAATCTAAGAATAACTTTGAAAATTTTTATGATCAAAAGAAAAAAAATTCAAAAACTTAACAATGAGTAGAATTTATATATTATTCGGTAGTTTCTATGAATAATCGCTTAAGGACAGATTCTAGGCTATGTCTAATCAGGCACAAATAGTAAAAGAACTTAACGAACTAAATGAATAATTTGATAAAATTCACTGTTGAAAATGTTTGAAGATAATAGTTACAAACAAAAAAAATATGTGATCGGATGTTTTATTACAAAAGAATATATTTACTTACTGGATGAAGAACAAATCCTATAAGAGTTTAACGATTGTCGGATGCCGATTTTTCGTGTTATGTGAATTTCATTTCCATACACAGATGGTAAATAAGCTTCGGGACCCTCATTTGCCAACACTAGAGTAATCTCAGCATAACTAAAACAGAAAAAATTAAGAAATTCCAACTGCTATTATCATTTGATGAAAAGACGTTGACAAACGTAAATAATAACTGTACAAAAGAATTCGATTAAATTTATTATTTTATTTAATAGCATACAACTTTTCAATCCTGGCTGCAGTTATCATTAGTTCCAAGCAGCAATAAATAGTCAAAAGATACTTTATTTCATGGCATGAAAAATTTTCTTTCATACCTTATGTAGCTTGTAAGAGCTGTCGAAAAATTAGCTGGAAAATCATGACATCTACAGAAAACTCAAATGTTTATAAAAACCAGTGAAGTGACAACCGGAAACAGTATATATTATAAATCTGCATGATGTTCGCTATTGGTTAATCAGAAAAGTGTTTAATTAACACTGGTGCTTTCTGAGAAAAAATAATAATAATTTTTCCAAAGTGATTTTCCGAACGGCCATTTTGGTAAAATGTGCGCCACCTTCACATTCCACTTTGGAATTCAGCCAAACTTTCCCAGAATGTTCTTTTATATTCCCTCTATCACCACAAATAGCATAAATGTTCCTTGACCGTACAGTAAGTTTTTCAAAAAACCTTGGTTTTCAGATATTTTTCATTTTTCTGGGCTCAAGAGCACTTTTATTCAAAAACAAGGTCATATTTGAAATCAGTGAACTAAACTGCATCGAATAGTGTATGAAATGTCTAATGTTAGAGGGAAAAACTTTTCAACGAAATTTTTGGGCAAAGGTGTTTTGGGTTGAAAAAACATTTTTTTGAGAATTTGTTTGTTTTTGATTGATATGAGTTTTCGGGATGCTTGGAAGTCATTTTTATGCGAAAAGAGACGATTCCTGACAATAAAATTACATGTCCGCCTGCTCTGTAGAAAATGTACACTGTGCGATCCTTCCCTCGCTGGGACCATCACATTGCAGTGTTTTATTGTCTGTTACGTATCACGATGATGCAACGAAAATGATGATTGAAAAAGCTCTTGAAAAGAGTTTATATCCAACAATGGAAGTCACATTTGATTTTAGAAGACGTCTAACATTACAATAATCGTTATCAACAATTACAGAGATGTGGATGTGCAGATATGATTTATAGAGTTAATTGTAATAAATGTTCAAGGGTAGGGGACAAATGAAGATGAGAGAGATGCAAAGAATGGAGCAACACCATGATGAACTAAACGGTAAATTTTCAACAGACAATCATATCCTTCACACCAAAAGGTAATCCCGTTCAGTCTGATAAATCACTGATTATGGGTGGAGGTGTGATAGTTCTAGTTATTCTGTGCTTAAATTTGTGACCGATTCTCTCTTGATTGGTTCTTTTGAACAAAGAGTTTGCCTAAGAGTTTTCAGACATCAAATCGATAAGAAAACGTCCATAAAACATTTGATGTCACAGCAGTTTAGCTGCAAACAAGAAAAAGGCTAATTAACAGTGATTAACGGCCGTCTAAGCAAGAAAGCATCTTTTTACTGTCGTCGATAGGAGAAAATAAAGAGAGAATAAAATTCTGAATTATGAAAAAAGCTTCCACTCTTTGAAAATTTTTACACTCTTTGTTTCTTTTGAGATTACGTTTATCCTACTTCTTTCAAAAAGGATTACATGAGCCTCCCATATTCCTGATTATGGACAGAAATACAAATGTCAAAAAGAGAGATAAAAGAAACAGTCATCACAATGAGGAATCTACATGCAGCACATGATAAGACTGATTATGGCGTGCGAATAGTCAAATAAACAGTCTTTTCTGGATAACTTCCTCTCTTTTTTCATATAGTTTTGTGAGAAAACAAGTTTGATATATTATAAGCAAGAGAAAAAAAAAAAACTGGTGCAAATAGGCATGCATTTGTGTTTCTCGCTCTTGCAGTGTATAAAAGTGCCGGGTGATCCAGAATAAATGATACCTTTAGTATTTTGTAAATAACTTAGTCATTTCAAACCCGTTCGATTTGCGGTTTTTTTCAGTGAATTCGCCATTCAATTTACTACAAATCCATCGGTCAACAGCTTTTGTGGAATGAAAAAAGACGGAGTTGTACGGGAAATACAAAAAGCGAAAAATTTGACAATTCTCAAGCACAAACTAATGAAGGTATCTGGTCCTGTTTTTGCCATTAAACCTCGGTGTCAAAATGTCAGAGAGACGTTTTGCAATAGACTAAAAGTGTGCTCTTTCTGATGCACTATAAAAAATATTTCTGCAACAAAAACTTCAGGTACAAAAAATGACATTTTGGGATAACATCGTTAAATTGTTCTAATTTATGTTCCCGTGTAAATAGAACAGACAAAAAATTTTGCGTCATGAGAAGTAGGCCGTAGTAAACGCTGCTAGCTTTTAAATAAAAAAAAAGTCCAAAAACAACATTTTTCCACTGAATGGCAGACGTTTTGGTGAAACTGACAAAATCAAGGAACTAAAACTAGATTTTCTGCAAAAGTTCAAAAAAGTAAT
This sequence comes from Didymodactylos carnosus, assembly GCA_905250885.1. Taxonomy (NCBI): domain Eukaryota; kingdom Metazoa; phylum Rotifera; class Eurotatoria; order Philodinida; family Philodinidae; genus Didymodactylos; species Didymodactylos carnosus. The sequence continues at coordinate 6,486 of CAJNOQ010002501.1, read as the reverse complement.
TATCTCTGTATCAGGCCGATTTTTACATAAAAATTTTAGAGGACATGTAATCGATTCAGAATTTAACGCTCTTCAAGACGACGGACTTAATTTTTTATATCGCGTTATGAGGTTGCAGAAAAATGCAAAAAAATGAATTTTGTGCTTGAGAATTGTCAAATTTTTCGCTTTTTGTATTTCCCGTGTAATCTCGTCTTTTTTCATTTCACAAGAGCTGTTTACCGGTGGGTTTGTGGTAAACTGAATGGAGAATTCACTGAAAAAAAGCACAGGTCGAATAGGTTTGAAATGGCTAAGTTATTTACAAAATACTGAAAGTATCATTTATTCTAGGCTGTCCGGTATATGTTTCTATATAATGAAAATTGAAGAAAAATCTCAGCAAATTGAAAAAAATCAGCCGATTAATCGTGCTTATAGCCTGACAGTTAATTATAACTTCAGCAAAAAACATCGATTAATCAAAATTTGTTGAAGATTATTTTTATACTTAATAATAGGGATAGCGATTAATTGTAAAATAATAGTAATTAATTTAAATTTTCAATAATTATTTTATTGAATCTAATGATAGGAAAAATAATTCGCAATAACTTGCTGTCTTCTCTACAGCTGCTAATCAGCTTCTAAGTTGGTCACACATATCCTTGATATAAGCTTTATTCTGTCAGAATACAACCGGAAAAATATTCCATTATAGTATTCTAAACTAAAACTATCTAAAAACACAAAATCAATTTTGTACGAATAGAGATTCGAACACATGAACTTAGCTTTGCACAAACTGCAAAACTAAATTCACTGTTCTGTGTCTATATTCTGTACAACCATTGAAGTTGTGCGATCGACTCGATGTTATCAGTAGTATTTTTTCACATATCCTTACTAGTCATTAATTACTGCTCTAGCCAGAACGAGCTTTTTAGCTTTCCTTACACACTCACGAATCAAGTACTAGTTTTCTGACGAATCATGGAAACTATACAAACTACTGAACGCACTATCGGACGGATTAACCAAGCACATGAACACGAGTAATTTGTTCAAAGTAAGACGGAGCTGAGGCTCAAACACAGTATCTTCGAAGTGCGTGTCGAACACCGTAGTCATCAAATCATGTTGTCTCAGTTGATGATAATTCTAGTCTAGGTTGAACACTTTTATATTATCAAATAAATAAATTTTTGTTCTTCTTTTGACTACTTTGAACAGATATTATTGATATTTTCAAATATAATTCGTTCATTACAGCATACCTGCTATTTTTTTTGACAAATGATTGTGCATTTTGTGTACGTCCAGTTGTATTTGCACGCGCTCCTAGAGCTAAACAAATACCATTGGCTATTGCCGATTTACCTAAACAAGCAAGAAAGTGTATTACAATAAAGAAAAATACATTCAAAAAAAATGAAAATTTACCAGAACCATTCTTTCCAGTAACAATTTGTAGATGTGTTGAATCAAATTTTATTTTAAAGTTACTATGATTCATGAAATTAATTAATGTCACACTTTTTAATTGACCAATGGTGTACGGTTTTAATGTTAATTGTGATCGTGTTATAGTTATTGTGGACAAAGAGGATGACGCACATGTTGGAGAAGATGCAAAGGCTGATATTTGATTTGTTTTTTGTTTTTTAACAATTTGATTATTATTTTGATCCGCCGACGGACTCGTTGTCCGTTTACGATTCATTATTGTGTTTTCTAAAATAATCAAAGAAAAGAAATTAGTGACTTTTGAAAAGTGATGAAAAAAGAAAATTAGTCAATAATAAACTCATCCTTTTTCTTTGCTAAGTGATCTACGTATAGAAAAAAGGAAACATTCTTATCTTTACATTGCCAACACATCCTCTCTCATTACTTTTATAAACATTTATGATTGATTGCTTTTCTAAATAAATTATAAATTTCGACAGGACAGTTAAAATAGAGCTACAATGTAATACGTCTCAATAAAACTCATAGAATCAGAGGAGTTTCACAAAAATTTAATGATGACATTAGCAGTGAAGTATAAAAGAATATATTTTGATTGGATAAAACGGTAAAAAATTATTTTCCAGTTAGAGAATAAACAAACAGGATGTAGATAGTAGAAAGAGAGAAATAGAGAGTTCTCTTTCAAAAGTATATTTTGCTTAGAAGTCACGATTCTTCAAACCATTTTTGCATCTTTTAATTTTTTTGCATTCTTTTCTTTCTTTTTTGTAATTAGCAACAGAAGATTAATGTCAATAAAAAATGACATCTATAACTTATGATATTTTTAATTATACAATTTTTTCATGACTACAATTATCTACAACAAATTTAATATATTTTTGAATAAGATATTTAAAAAAAAGACAAAAAGTTACTCTAGTTTTAATTGAATTTCATATAAAGTATATAACAGGTATGTTGATAAAAATGAAACAAAAAGATCTTATTAAAAAACGATAACCTCATTTTCTATATTAAATTATGTTGTCATTCTATTACCAGCGGAATGAAGAAAATTCATATATTAACTAATGAGGTATCATAGACAGATCATAAATATTTCGTACACATACTTAAATATAATACAGAGACACAGTAATAATGCTCGTACACTAAGTTTTCTTATGATACTTAAAAGTGGCGACTGAGAAAAAAATATATCGAGAAGTTTTGAATTCATTCAGACAGTTTTATGTTAAACGTATCCACACGACAAAATTTTCACATCCTAGTTCTAATTTCTAAGTTTTGATACTGGCCACCGGATCCAGTGAAAGTGATCTACAAGAGTTGATTCGCATTTCAATTTTCGTATCTCATTTTGTGCTATGATTTCTACAGTCTAAAATACACGTTTTTTGTTTAGTTCATGACTAAGCAAAAAAAATTGCTTTCTTAAGAAAATTCTTAGCTAGTCAATACATTAAAAAGTAAGTTTGTAGAACCACTATTCTTACAGTAGGTGATGACCCTACGAAAGAAAGCATGAGAATTTGACTTTCGAAAGTTTTTTCGAAAAACAGTCCTTTCTCACTGATAAAAGTTATTTTTTATGCTAAAGAAGAGGTAAGATTACTGATCTGAAACTAAATTAGTACTATTCAACAAAAATCGAGTCCGAAAGAGTTCGACTTCTAAAGGGTCCGAGTCCGAGTCACTCAAGCTCCAGTCTTTGGACACGAAACATGCCTATCTGTGGCATGCAAGTACAACAGGTCGTCTTGCGCAGATCTGCAGGGAATATTGAGATATTCATTTGGCAAGTTTGGGATAGGCTTATCAAATGACTGAGGAAAACCTATCCGAGTTTTGAATACTGATAGCCGTGCCGATGTGAAAAATGCACTAGGATACCTGATTAGTCCGGTCATAAGAATGCCTCTGGCGGCCAATAAGTGACGTGATAGGTCTTCCATAAAGGTAAACGAATGACATGCTGCAGCAGATCGTTTCGCATGCAAATATTGAATATTTAATTATGTAACTAAATGGTGTGTCACATCGCACTAAACTGGTGTCACATGGTCCTAAAGTGGTGGCCACATAGTCTTGCAATGGTGCAACTAAATCTTTACCAAGTTCAAATACGGGCAAAGAAGAGGAACTAACTTTTTTTTGTAGTTGTCGTACATTTCTTTTATGCGTCCATCTCAGATCAACGCTTCTAAAGTCTAAGTGTGCACTTCAAATATTTTAAATTCAACTCTACAATTTGGTTTTGTTTCACAGAATTCTGATTGATTTAGAAAAAATGATATTCGTCTGTTTACTGATTACTCTTTTTTGTTTGTTATAACATAAACAAAGGGAACACACACAGAAACAGATATCTACGGTGAAGAAGAATAAGAGAGACAGAATCAGAAATAAGTATAGGTATATACTTCTAACGTCTAAGCGTACACTTCAAATGTTTTAAACTTTGAAACAAAGTGTACAATTTTTTTTTTCTAGAGAATTCTGATTGATTTAGGAAAAATAATATTCGCCTGTTTACTAATTACTCATTTTTGTTTGTTATAATATAAACAAAGGGAACACACACAGAAACAGATATCTACGGTGAGGGAAAATAAGAGAGACAGAATTAGAAACAAGTATAAGTATATACTTATACTAGTATGAATGTATATATATTCACTTCAAGATTAAATAGGTAGAGCTGCATGAGGATATGTACATGGAAGAAGAAGAAATAACAGAACAGTCAGCAACTACTTAAAGATAAACAGTTGTAGATAGATCATTGAATAAGTAATCAAAAAACCAAAATTGTACATAGAAGTGATCACAAATTTACCGCGAAACAATGACCAGTCACATGAGAAGAAAGCTGACTTTTCCGATTTAGAGGTATGGTTTTTTTCTCATTATGATTATGTTTATCTGTAAGCTTAATACCTTGAAAAATCTCGTGGAAAGAAAGCACTACTTCTATGTTCAAAACTCTGATACATGACGGACCTCGATTTTCTCGAAACGAATACAATTTGATTAAAAAAAAGAGTGTACACATACCATTAGCAAAACGTTTCCATCAGAAAAGCTTTCTCAGACAAGGTGAGTAGTTATCCGGCCACAAACTAGTCTAATCTTAAACTTCCCCACAGCAAGCTTGAGATGTCGACTAAATTGTTCGATACTGTACAGAAGCGGTAAAAAGTAAACTGATACCATAAATCCCTCTAGTCTTCGAGACTGCCTTTCTGTATATAGCATTCGCCCAATACATTCTAAACGAAGTTGAGAACTATGTGTACACTACGGTAATTATGAAATAAAGTGTTTTTTTATCTTTTGCGAGTGTCAATTCTCTACAGCTAAAATTTACAAAAACTTTTTTAATATCATCATACGTGCACGTACGTTAAAATAAATAAAAAAAGAGCTACTGATTGTTTCTATAAACAAATAACCGACCGCAAAAACCATATCATTCACTGAAGAGAATGTGACATCGAAATGGAAATCTCTAGTTTTTATAATATGCGAAGTTTGTTGTTAGTAACGATAGAAATGTGATATCATAACCCGTGGTTCTACTGACAAAGTGTACACAGCAGAGCAAAGTGTACATACGTTTTGTTGTCAATAAATAGGTACACTTTGTAAAATAAAGCAGTGTATAACGTACACTTTGGTTTTGCTCTGTGCATTTTATTTTTTTTCAGCGAATTGCTAGTGAATCATTTTCAGCTTCAGTGATATATCATGATATAAACATAAAAATTAACTAGACATTAGCGGGACCGCTGTTTTCCGGTCCCAAACCTTTCAAAAGTCTTTAATCCCGTTTTTCCAAAAAACCGTCCCAAATCCACGTTTTTTCAAAAAAATTTTCTCATTTCTTGACAGAAAAAAATTTCAATGTCGGCTCCATTGAGATCCCAGTAAACAATTTTTTTTAGTTTCGATCCCTACCCATCAATGTCCATCGTGAACAGTCCATGAAAAGTTAGATTATTTTTCTTCTGAAACACACGAGAGCTGTGATTATTTTTCTATCTGCCAAATCCTCCGCATTTCCCATTGACTTAGCTTTCTTCCCTTTAGGTTCAGGATTTCTAATAAAAGAGTATACTTGTTGAAACAAAGTGCACACTTAGTTTTTTTACAGATTTTTGTCAGTTTATGTGAAGAATATATCGTTTCTAAATGAGACATTGTAGTGCACTTTGTACTGAAAAAGTGTATGCGTACACTGTCAGATCCGAAACAAAGTAAATCAGTACATTCTGACTCTGAATCTCATTAGAAACACTGTTTAGGTTTGAACGATACACTTTGTACACTTTAAAAAAGGAAAACAAAGTGTGCACGTACACACTTTGATCTGAAAAACAAAGCGTGTGGTTACATGCAACAAAAGATTCTGATTAGAAACACTGGTAACGAAAGAGAAAATCGTAACAGCAAAACATAATGATAAAAAGCGTTTTCGACTCACGTCACAATAAAGACGTTTCCTTCTACGGGAGAACTGTGATACTGCAAAGTCAGCATTTTTCACTGTGGCTTGCTTGACGGGTGATTTTTATTGCTTACATTATTATACAAATTATTAACCCTTTACGGACCGGATTATTTTTTCGAAAAAGAAGAGAACACCACCGGATAGAACGGCAAATCTGCCGCTGCTCCGAAATTTTTTTGACATAGCCAGCGTGAAAGAGCGCATTTTTCTGCATAGGTTTCCACAATTGGTATAGCATTTTATTGAAATTGTCTTAGTAGAAATGGGAGAGTTTTGAAAGGCCCGATACTTGTCCACAGAGGAGAGGGTCACTGTATAGTGTTTTTAAATTATATGATGCGCTTTAACTTTCCGCGATGGTTAATCCTATGGTTGGATGCAGCTTTCTTTCCTCTACAAAACCCCATTAGGCACTTAACCCTTTCAGGACCAACTTATCCCTTTCAGAGCCAACTTATTTTGAGCAAAAATTACAAATTTTTCAACTTTTCAAAAATGATTTATTTTTTCCAGATTCA
>CAJNOQ010002500.1:0-24028 GCA_905250885.1 Didymodactylos carnosus | reverse complement strand
TGAGTCACTCCTTTTCGGCTTCCTTTGGATTCGGACGTCCATGGAGGACGAGCGTTTGACTTCGAAATAAAATGAAGTCTATAACTTTGCAAAGAAAGGTTGTGTAGAGGTGGGAGACGTCTCATTTTAATCAGAAATATGCGCGCTACAATCATGCCTCATTACGAAAGGTTTGGGTTATTTTTTAGAGTTTCTGAAAAACTGGTTTTCCAGAATTTCCAGGTCTTTGAAGGCGTAGCGGCAAACGGCATGGTGATATTCGAAATCAGCACCGTGGATTACTTATAACCCACTAGGTTTCAGCTCAAAAGCGAGTTCACACTTGAGGAAGTTACCTCGTTAGAGCGATTGGTTGCTGGGTATTTTAGGGGGATTTCATTATTGATTATCTGTTGCCCATCTAGAGACTTCAACTATAGGTTCTATTATTTTGGCTAGAGTTTCTACTCAATAATGAAAGGGAGCTACACCCAACTTTACTATCATTAAAGTAAAAGAAAAACTAAAGTAAACTCAATAAATACTTAAAAATAACAAAAAAAAACACTCTTTGAATAAAAAAGTATATAATTAATCTATAATATTTACTGTCATTTAAAATCAAAAACAACAATATTAAAAATAACATAAAAGTCATTAATTAACCAAACATAAAAAAGGTTATCAAACTCAAAAACAACGACAATATATATATTATTCATTTAAAATTAATTCTATTAAGTAACAATTAATAATTATAAATAACTTAATTTTAAAGAAAATTGAATTTTTCAATTAGAAATCGAACATTATTTTCTTTTTTTTGTATCTACTCCTAAAAAGTAAACAAAAATTCTTTTAAACTTCTTAAAAAAATATCAATAGTTAAATCTAACAAAACCCATAAATACTTTCGTTGATTTGAAGAAAATTTTTTTGAATTAACAATTTTCACCATAAAAATACACAAGAAATAAAAGAATTTTAAGACACATTCAAAATATAAGTCAAAATTTATATTTGTTAAACATTATTTGATAACGATGATGGTGTACAAAAACAACGAAACAGAACAAGAAGAAAGAGGTGGATCCACTGCACCTTTTTGTGGAAACAACAGAACAGAAAGATTTCAAAGAGAATGAAATTAAAACGAGCAAGTAGTAGAAATCGAACATTCACTTCAGTTCTTTCTTTCGTATGAACGTTTCTGGTGGTCGTGAAAAGAAGGGAGACTTTTCTGATAATATCCTTATACGTCTCCCAATCTCGCTTTTAATTATTCCAAACATGGGGAAAACATCTTCCATCGATGAAATGGAACTTGTTTTCGTACTTTTCTATCTTCTTCATGTATACAAATCATTGTTTCAATACCCAAAGAGATGCAAAATTTCAGATTCTACAAAATATCATTCTTCCCATCGATTGACAAGGTTTGATAACAAATGACGAACTTAAGAGATTCTCTTGGGGAGTGAAAGACACGAAAGTTTGTTAAGATGTATATTTTGTAAGCGGTTTTCATGATCGTAAGTAGGATTCCAAAACTTCGTTTTGTGCCTAAAAGCTTAAGACTTCAGTTTAGTTTTCAATGCCATGTTTGAGCCATCAGTCAACTACTTAATAATTAGAAACTACATTTTATTTTAGTAAAATACCGAATAAGTAGGTTTTTTGTGGCTTTTAGTACTTGTGATACTTCGAAAAAACGGTAAGCACTTATTTTAAGAAAAACATATGATTAGAATCTACACAAAATTCTTATACCTCTCCCATAATCTTTCAGCATTATAATGAATTTTCTGATCATGTGTAAAATAGAAAAAGTCGATGCAGAAATCGGCAATTTAACCTATTACACCCTTACAATCTTTTAGTTAAACTAGATAGAGACATCATCTAAGATAGACCTCTTCCTCTTCTCTTATATTATCAATAAATCAAACATACGCACATAGTACGTGACAAATAAAAGTATAGATATATACAATGAAACCTTTTTTCTTAAATATACAGAATAGAACAATAAGACAATAAAACGAAAAAGTGCAAACTAATAATGCGTATTACGTACTAGATGTTAAATATCAATGAACAAAACTTTATCTCCAACTTTCGAGGTTATATCAACTTTTGAAATTTTATCAACAGAACTTTTTATCTGCTTTTTACCCATCAGTCTTCACATACTTCACTTACTATATCAGTTTCACATCACTTGGAAAGCACGAGTCTGAATACTCTGAAATGGCTACTAGATTTCCCTCTTCCCTTACGTTCAGCTGTAAGTGGGGAAAAAGTTGAGATTGAACATCTATCCTAAAGTTCAAATAACAGATCGAAAGTTGAAAATATAAATTGTCTCATTTTAAAACTTGAAGACAACCTTTAATTTTTTGAAAAGTTAAAATGAATCTTCGAATTTCAAAAATCACGGTTTTATTACCAAAAAGAGAACTGTTTAGAATTCTGAAATAATTGCAAAGAGAAACGGATTAACTACAAAAATAATGGAAAATAATGTCATTATCAAGAATATGTGTGGTGACAGAGATATTACAGTAAGAATAGAGTTGACATTTCTCTTTAGTTCTCCTGATGATCTGAACTCTCAAAGGTTTATTCACAAAATGACGAACTACACTACATTTTGAACTTGATATGAGAATAATTCTGGCAGATTTGTGTTGGTGTTCATGTATAAAAAATTTCAAAACTAAAATAAAATACAGTTAGAGTAATTTATTATTTTCCATTATTTTTGTCCAATAAAGATTATAATTATTCATTAGATCATCACTGTTATCATTGAAGTGTGATCCTGTTCCACACGCTATTGAATCTTGTTTACTTAAAAATCGTTTGCATCCTTCATCAATTCGATAGTTGAAATTAGACATTTGTTCTCTTCTAATATTTAAATACTCACCTAATAATGCCGTGAAATAAACATCCGACAAGTGAAATGGTTTCGGATCACGATAAAAGGTGCATAATAATAGTGATCGAACATTTGCCGGTACTAAATAACCAAACCCGCTCAGAAACGTTGGATACATATTACATTTATATTCGTTTAGCGTGACAACGTATCGTTTATTAACAGGATGATTCGTATCACGAAAAACGACTGAATTATAAATTGGATGTCCATACATGACCAGTGGCTCGTCATTGAACAAATCATTCGAGCATTTTACGATTGTTGATTCTCTCTTTGTTCGGTTTAATTGAGATACAAATTTGGCCAATAATAACGAGTTAATGAAAACATCATCGTCTGTCTTGAATATATATTTCGCCAGAGAACAATATCTAGCTGAATAATCGAATATGGCTGCATCCCTATAGGTTACAAGTTCATAATATTCCGGTAGATGTACTTGAACAATATCGTTGAATAACTGATTTTCTAATTTCACTCGTAATAGTCTCATTTCGTCAATATCAACAAGAAATAATAACTTAATGTTGAGTTTAGAATATTTTTGTAATACGTCAACATTGCCCCATGTTCGACGAATGCCATTTCTCATTTTGAAATTAGCTGATTTTGATATAACGAATATAAGTAGATCAATCGATGTATCATTCTCACAAAAGACAATCGATGAGTTGTTAAATTCAAAGAGACGACGATACAATGGCACAGAGAATAAATCTTCTAAACTAAAAGCTCTGTATAAAGTTATCAGAAAAATATTCAATTATATTTATCGGATCTAAATTTCTTCCTATACAAAAATCATATGGGTAATGTATTGATCAGAGTAAGTGAATTTAACAAATTACTCAAGCAAATGGTCTAATGCAAAGTTTATAAATACCTGATCACTTTTCCGTTTTCGTTTCTGAAATGTTCATTCCAACTACAATTGGCTGGTGATGATTTACAATTATTTATAATCGAACAATTCATCCATGAAATAATTAGCATTAGACTAACAATACCAATTAAGATGAGTATACAAAATGAGTTTGTGCATTTTCGTCTCCTTAAAATCATTTTCAATTTCTGATAATCTACTCGTAACATTCATTTGTCACTCGTAAATAGTGCGTGAACGGGGATATTTTAATGTAAATGAATGAAGTTAAAGTCTGAAATGCAAAACAGCTTGAACTAATACTAATAGCTAAAAAACTGCGTACTTTTTTTAAACAAGATAAAGTTTTCATTGGCTTTCCAAGGGAAAGACGTCTTACAAGATCTTATAAGATCTGACGATTTCTTATGCAATCTTGCTGCAAGATCTTTTGGCAAGATCTTGTAAAATCTTATCCCAAGATCATGTATGATCTTGCGGAATCTTGTAACTTCTTGTTGTAAGATCCTACAAGATCAGCTTATAAGAAATCTTAAGATCTTATAAGATCTGACGATTTCTTATGCAATCTTGCTGCAAGATCTTTTGGCAAGATCTTGTAAAATCTTATCCCAAGATCATGTATGATCTTGCGGAATCTTGTAACTTCTTGTTGTAAGATCCTACAAGATCAGCTTATAAGAAATCTTAAGATCTTATAAGATCTTGTAACAAGAAGCTATATGATCTTGCAAGATCTTGTCAGTTTTTATCACAAGATCATACGATTTCTTGTTACAAGATCTTATAAGATCTTACAAGAAGAGATGACTCATTCTTACCACATAAATTTTGCAACGATATATAGTATATATAAAACATAGTTCTTATGATGAAACTTAGAATTTTTTCTTTCTCCAGCTGCACACATCAGCTGAGCACAAATAAAGTGCATGGCTATAAGAAACGTGATTAGACGTTACTAAGGACGTCAGGGTCCTTCCTATGCTCGAAAATATTATGAAAAGAAAAAAGCTGTTTTTTAAAGAGAGTCTGTAGGGAAGCTATAGTGCAGAATCAGAGATATAATCTTATATGATCTTGTGAAATCTTATATGATCTTATAATCTTACAAGATCTTGTATGAACGTACAAGATCATATTTCAAGATTCTTCGCCCTGGGTTTATAACAGACAAGACATCTAATCCATGTGACTGACTAAAATCAAAAACTGCAAATATATAGATTTTGCTATTTAGAGCTGTCTTAGGTCATTATTCATTACGACTAATATGTAATAAAAAAAGTGAAAAACATTGTGCTCATGTCTACAAACCTCGATGAGACCATTGTATGCTGTCACTTGAAATTTCTCTTTTCCAAGCCGCAAAACTATACAATAGTTATTGATAATTAAGTCGACTATTGCTTTTCGTAAGACTAGTGAATTTTCCTTTCTTTCTCCTATTATACGCGTCTCTTTCGAGATGACGACTCGTTTTCAGTCAATTGGATCGACTCATTTTTGACCGAATGACAGTGCACAACCGTATATGAAGAAACTTCAAGAATAATAATCATTTTAATTCAATTTTGTGTTAACTGTATATTATTCTTGTACTCTTTTCCAGATAAACATTTGCTCTTTTTATGTCGCAATAAAAATTATCGCCTACAAACAATCATCGCCTACAAAATAATCTACAAAAAAAAGAACAAATGTTTATATCAAAAGGAGTACAAGTGTAATATAAAATCTGCACAAAATTCTCCCTCTTTTTAGAACCAAGATAATTAAATGTTAAGAAAACTCGCGCATAGAAATGTTTAAATGAATATGAATTAAGACCAGAAAGATATTAACAACCACTTAACTTTAACTACTAGCTTGCGTCGCACTTCATTGATTCACAAGTAAATTAAAATTATGAAAGTAAAACACAATCACTCTTGTCGAACGTGTTGTTTCTGCTTTTCGCAAAAACTACACCTTGTTTAATTATTCTAGCGTCTTACTTCAGTAACTTTTTACGACAAAATTTTATGAAAAATTTTAGTTTCTACCGTTACAAAACGATTACATTACCTGTGATCGATCCGTACATATACATTTACAGCCATTTAAAATCAAATAAATATTTGATCCATTACTGATATTTACAGAACAGAAAAAACGATGTATAAAATAGCAGATACAGATTGTTTTTGAATAATATTCTCACGTATATTGAGTATTTCAGACAGTCCTCTTTCTAGCAATTGGGCGATATATCATTCCCATCGCAGCGATATATAATAGAAAATAAGTACGCGAGAGAGTTTAGACGTCTAAGCGACTGCGCCTTGATTCAGCTTTTACTTATTTACATCGTTATCATTTTCACAAGACAGTCGTAAAAAACCGGGCACAAAACAGTGATTTTCTTCTCTTTCTGTTTAAAAAACGAACCTTGCACAAATCGATGAAAAAGAACCAGGCACATTTCTTTTTCCGGGCACAAAAGCACAAAAGCATGAAAAAATTTATTTGTACGCAGATCGAGCACTAGTCAGTAGCATCGGGCATGAAGAAATGAGAAAGTCGGGCACAAAAAGTTCGGGCTCCATAATATTGATTGAAAAATAAGTTCATTCATTACAATAGATCAAAAACAAGAATTTGATGAGTTTAGTTGTTAAGTTGTTTTTTGTGATATATAAACTATTATCGGATAAGTATTTGCCGCTCTATTGTGCAACTGTTGTTCGCTGAAATTTTACGAAAACTGCATTCGCTTCACAAAACAATGAATAATTTTAACACTGCATTCAATTTACGAAAGGCTCGAAAGAAAGTTTTTTGCTTGTTTTTCAAGGTCCAAAAAGGACCCTGAAGTGTGTCCCAAGATTTTTTAATATACTTCAAGCTGGAGAGTTCGGGTTTGTTTTATTTTAAACGAATTTGTCGTCGTTCGACAGTTCTACTTTTCGATAGTGAGTTTTCGACACTGTCAAATTTTTCGCTCATAATTCGACAGTGTCGAAAATTTTTACTCTAAATTCGACAGGCTTTCGACAGTGCCGAATTTGGAGCGAAAAACTTCGACACTGTCGAATTTCGAGTGAGAAATTTCGAGCGAAAATTTTCCAATAGACCAGAAAGTCGCCAGATTTTTCGCTCCACTTCTCTACTAGCGAAGTAAAAGCCTAAGCACGTAGCGCCGTAGACAATCCCTACGTCTTTACGTCATTACGTCTCTATATCCTTTATAATATAAGTCTTTAAGCTTGTATGTCTAGAACGTATATATCTAAAATCTCGTAATATATGAATATCAGCAAAATAATTTATTCACTTTTAAAAAGTCTGTCGAAAATTGTATGTATGCGATTTTCGACAGTGTCAAATTTTGAGCGAAAAAGTTTCAACAGACTAGAAATTCGACGGATTTTTTGCTCAGAATTCGACACTGTCAAAACATGCTGTCGAAAACTATTTCTGTCAAACTACGAAATTACCTTTTTGTTCGAACATGCCCAGTGCGGGATTCTTTTTTTAAATATACTTCAAGCTAGAGATCTCGTGTTGGTTTTATTTTAAACAAACCTCGTGGACTGATGGGATCAGATTTTTGAATTAGGGCGTAGTTTCCTAGAAAATCAAGGATCTCTAGAATGGATTTTAGGGTTTTTGAAGATCTTGGATCTCTAGAAAACGCTAAATCAAAGATCTGGTTCCATCAGCCCACGTAGTTAGGTGTCTAGTTTAAAATAAAACCAACTTGAGATCTCTAGCCTGAAGTATATGTAAAAAAAGTGCCCGGCAGTGGAGAATGGGTTTTTTAACTTGGACTCTGGAAAACCCCGAAATGGTAAGAGGTAGCGAGGAAAAAAAGTTCCATAATCACACTTTGATATGACAAACAATTGCTGAAAGTAGTATCAAAATCAGATGTAAGACAAAAAAGTTTTTTTCTGCGAGGGGGACCCTTAAGAAAAGAAAAACTGCCCCTGAGCTGATCGTGAATTACGAGATCTCAAGAAACTTCCTGAAACACCGACCTGACAGACTATCTATGTTGAGTAAAAATTTCAATTCTAGCAGAGTGTTTGACAGTTTGACAACCATCTTTGTTCTGAAAATTTCAATCATTTTGCTAAAGAATTAACGTTTGTGGAACTCATTCATTGTGAGTGTATTCAAGAGCGAACCTATGAAAAACTTGAGAATTCAATAAATCGCGAATAAAACAAGCTGGAATGCTGAAACTTTATGTAGATACAGGGCCGTAACCACAATTTTGGTACGGAGTGGGCATCTAGAAAAAAACTTTCCATTTAAAATTTCAGTCTTCGTATATTATTAATCAGATATACACTGTAGTGAAATCCCAAGGGGTGGGCACGTGCCTTGTGTGCCTACTCTCTGGTTACGGCCCTATGTAGATATCAGAGACAGCTAGTAGAATCATGAAAACGAACTGAACTCTTCGCTGACAAGAGTTATAAAATTTAGAATTTTTCCATGCTTCCTTAGCAAAAAAAAGTCAAAACTTTGCGTAGCATTGCATAATGATCTATTCTTCGCCTCCGATTTCCCAATATTTAAGCTAAACAGATTGTTTACACTTTCTGCTACGATTAGTACCGTTATATTTTATATTTACGAAACATCTGTTGGATTCACTGATATATTTTTCAAGAGTACGTACAAAAGTTTTTGCAAAAGGGTATAATGAGACGATCACAAAACAGAATTATTGAGAACAATGAGCAATTAGCTGCCACGAATAGCTAAACTATTCCAGATACCTGACGACTAATGAACTTTTGAGCTTAAAGGGGAGAAAACCGCTGTTTTTGCATTTTCCGTGAGAATTAGTAGTTATGCAACTATTAATCCTCAAAGTTTTACAAATATCCAAAACCCAATACATTTATCTATCGTGTCAAGATCTGGCTTCTTCAGGATTATCCAACTGCTTGTACTTCCCATGCTTACACTGTCCTTGAAATCTCACACTTAAGACTGCTTTCTAAGCCTCTGCTCTGACTGGGATATATCTTTTACTTTGTATTTACCTAGTTCTCGTTAATGATAATCAATTACTTAATTTGGAGATTACGACGACTTTAGAATATGAAGTTTGTACTTGAACGGCAGGAAGTATATGGATCAGATTGAAGAATTTGTGCGTTTTTTGCTAACATTATCCTTGCAATCGAAATAGGGCGTCAGAGTTTGTTGGAGATATCACGTAGCACATAAGATTCAATCGTACAGATGTCCATGTTGTATAAAGAACTTTTGTTTACAATTCGATTGAATTAAAATTCAGTAATGAACTACTGTACTGCATGGTGAGTTATATTATACTTCATAATACTCTGCTTAAGACTGAAAAACAACATACACATCTATACTATGGTAAGGGGACAGTGGATCTTTGTTGACAGATTTTTAAACAGATCTGATTTCTATTTGTATATGAATGGTCAAAACGTATCTATTAAACGTACAGAATAAACAAATGGAGGTCAAAAAATTACCTAGCGATGCTCAGAGTGTCGAAAGTTTCCTCAATGTGATTTTCAAATCCGTTGTTTAACGAAAGATGAGAGCGAGTTCATTGTTTCAACATCAAACACACATAATCATTCGAATCGTAACGCAACAACACGTGTGCCATCACCTGTTAGATAAATTATTGTTAAATCAGTAGCTGCAGAATTACCATAATGTACATATGTCATTGGTTTTTTTTTGGTAGTATCCATTAAACCGGGTACAAAACTCTTGTTTCTTAAAATTTCAATTAGAAATCGTAACCGGGCACTAATCAATGCCATTGAAGGGCACATTTCTTTTTCGGGCGCAAAAATGTGAAACATTTATTTGTGCACGGACCGGGCACTAATCAATGGCCTCGGGCACAAAGAATAATTTTTCGAATATGATGTCGCTCTGAAATAACGATAAGAGATAACAACACCATCAAATTGAGAACACAGCACTTTCAGTTCTACATAAGACATCTTTAGCATCGGTTGTAATGTCAATTGCCATGTAATCAAATTATGAACATATCACCGGAACAAAAAAAATAAAAGTTAGTTTTGAGCTGCTAAAATGCTTTTCGTATTCATCACACTCGATAACCTCGAAGATTTTCTATTTTTGGCCAGGGATACTGCCGAAAGTTTAAGAAAAATTTTGGTACAAAATGGCGCAAAAAAATTTCCATGGGAAAATAATATTAGTTTGAAAATTTTTCCTAAGCTTTCGGAAGTACGTCGGGTCAAAAATAGAAAATTTTCTGGGTTGTCGAGTGTGTTGAATACGAAAAACCACTTTTCAGCAACTCAAAACCAACTTTATTTTTTTTCCGGTGATATGATTTCTGGAAAAATGACACCTTTCTAACTCATTTTTTGTCTACTCACGCTAGAGAAATTTTCTTCTAACAGAAACATTGACGAAAAAGCCAGTAGTCTTCTCGAAATGATCCACTTTGTCGAAATCGGTACATGAGACCTATGATAAAGTAACATCAATGATGGTTTGATTTCCAAGATACGTTATTTCTCCTTCGTAGTGAAGCTGGGATTTTAATCCTTCAACAGTTATTTATAGAGAATTGTGTCCAACCACTGACATTGAAATCGAAAAATAATTCTCCATCATTTTTGTGAAAAGTATGTAAAATGATCATTTTCAAAACAAAGCCCGTCTTTTCGATGAATGCCTATTAAATTATTTAAAACAAAAAATACTCTGCAAAACCCAAAACAATAAATGAAAATTATACATTGAAATTTAAGATGGGAGCAATTTTAATAACCATTAAAGAAATTTCGTTCGAGATTATCATGAAATTTATTTCGTTTTGACTGTCTGTTATCAGACAACCATGTTGAATTCGATGATTGTTGTTGTTCCGTATAACTAGACATTTTTCGTTTAAGTGATGTTGAATAATTTGCCTCACAATATGTCATATTTTTCAATGATTGAGGAGAATGTTGCTGAGACAAATGAGGTGATAAAGAAGTGGCTGATTGATAATGATAATATGGATCGGATGATACGATTAGACGATCATTATGTAAACCGTAGACTCTATATGAATGAAATAGTGAAATATAGAAAACAAGACAAGATTGACGCATAGGCATACACATACCTGTCAGTTGACTCACGAAAACCTACGAAAAGATGAACATATTAAAGTGAGCAGAATTTAGAATGAGATTTATTTTTCAATTTTACCTTTAGCAAATGGATTGTGATCAATTTTCAATTGTGTTACCTAAAACAGGGAAAGAACAACGTTTTAGGGGAAAACTAGATTGTATATATTTTAGACTCATCTTTTTATAGTTTAGATATCACCATATTTACTTACATCCGTGTTTTGATAAGCAGTTACAGCTATAAATTGTGTTTCGGCAAAAAAGAATGTATGTTCTTGGCCAGTTCTGGCTTGTTGTTCTAATGATGAACATCGACTATTTCCATTATTCGTTCGACTAACTTCAACAATATGTAGACGTGGTTGATATTTATGCATAGAATTTAAAATTAATGTCATCTAAAAATATCAGCAAACAACTTTAGCAACTACTATTGTAAAGAATTGTACACTCACGTTTGTATTGTGTCCTGGCGATATTGAACGATTGTTTGTTAATTTTAATTTACTAAATGATATTTCATTTTTCATCCAATGTTCACCCGTATTTGGACTGTCCGGATGAATGTATACGTAATCTATTATTTAAATAAAAACTCATTTAATTTAATATTAGTTTACACGAGAAACATAGACAATAAACCGAATTTTTATATTTTGTTCAAGATGCTTACTTGACTTCTGACATTGTTCGGCTTGTCCACATGGTACCCATTTTCCTGAATTAAACTTCCAATGATTTGTATCAACCAATACCATATCAACGTATAGATTATAATTTGAATCGGGATTTAAACCGAATATATTAAACTGGAGAGTGGGAAACATTCGACTACAAGAAAAGATCAACGGAAGATGTTAGAGAGTTAAGAGCAATAGCATAGCGAAGCGTATAAGCTCAGAATTTCGTCATGTAAAACTCCGAGCCTTTCCTTCATAAGAAAATTTAGCGAATCGTAATGAAGAGTAATGAGCCATTTTCACATTCTGGTGCGCTGGTCACATCTAGCGGTGTACATCACGCATTGTACATATATATACAAAGCACAAGAAAATGGTGCCGATGTGTGCCGTCGCCATTCGTATGTGATTATGGCTCATTATTTTAACGAAAATTGGAATGATGTTGTAGTTTGCAAAAAGCATTGGCAGTGTTATAAATTATCGTAACGTCTGGGAGCACTAGCTACTCTATATTGTGATTGATATAGCTATTTTCTGCAACCTGTCTACAAGTAACTATGGGCTAAAATGAACTGCGCTATACTCCTTGTTTTACTATAGAACCTTGTACATACCGTCCTTGTTTCGTGATAATCATTTCTGTTGTATGTTGGTGAAATTTTGTCCACAAATCTCCATGCTCTAAACGTACACCGATATGTCCTGACATTGCAATAATATTATTCTAAATAAATAGAATAAATAAAAATTTGGTGATAATAGTGTGATTAAGTTATATCCTTTAAGATCGTTTGTGAACACAGTTAGCTCATCGTAGTAAGTGTTCACTTTTTTCAGTCTTATTACTATACTTGTGTGTACTATTTCCTTTAGATTATTGTATAAAAGTATAATTTTTCTGTGTGTATTAATTTCTTATGTTTTATGAAATAGTTTCTTTTGACTATATCATTCTGTAACAGAACAAGAGTCGCGTACTTGATTTCGAAAGGACAACTGTCACAGTGAATCTGCTCTGAGAAACATACCATTTATCTTTTCATGAAAACGTAACTTTTTAATAATAGCAGACTAACGCTCTCTCTCACGCTGACTATGCTTATACTAATAGTCAATCGGACTATCCAAACATGAGAAATAAGAGCTATTGTTGACTAAATTAGAATAAATGCTAAAGTAAGCCATAGTGTTACAACTTACACATTGAGCTGGTGACTCATATGATGTTGGTTGTCCTGATGGTAATAGATGACTACAGTTGGTCATGTAGTATTGATAAGCATCATAACTTGCTGTTGTTGGTTCATCATGTAAATGTTGCAGAGAAATACAATTATAACACGACATTTGTTGGGCTCGGTGTTGCTGTATCGTCATTGTTGGCGCTGTTCTTACTGGAGACCGAGCTTTTGGCATTGATCCGTTATACGTTGTTGTTGATAAAAGTTGTTTTGGATCATCGATGGTAGTGTTATTATTGAATGATGAACGGTGTCGAATGCGTTTAGGTACACTATCAAAAGTTGATAATGGTGGCCCTGTATAATAAGACAAGGGTGGATACATATAATCATTTGTGGTGGACGGTGGATAAGATTGATGTGTATGATAATTATTGTTGTCATTGCTTCCGCAAGAATATTGTGGATAATAATTTAAATTTAATATTGTTGTTGTTATGGGATATGTACTATCATCTGAATTTATTTTGTCTGCTATTGATGCTTCAACTAGAGGTAGCATATTTTCTAAGTTTTCAACTAACTCTTTGGCAGCTTTTCACACCTTCAAAAACAGGTGCTAATAATATGGTTGATGAACGATAATAACGACGAAAGGAAACAGTGATATACTTTCTCTTCTGAATATAGTATAATTGTCAATCTTTGCCGTTTTATTTTTATTTTTCTATATCTATATGAATGAAACCAATAAGAAAGAACAGAATAAAATTTCGACCAATAGAAAAAAGAAGATAAATTAATACTACTTCTGGTTAATCATGTAATATCGAGAACAAATGTTTTGAAGTTTAGTTTGTAGATATATGTGTTACTAATATTTTTCCAATGGATTTTCACATAAACTCACCAAAAGTAGACCTGTTCTATCGTGTGGCTGCAGATATATTCAGGACGATGACATGCACATTTTAATCGATAAGTGCAATATGTATACAAAAGGACAGTTTACATTTTAAAATTTATTCGTAAAATAAATTTGTCTTGAAAATGGACGCTGAAAATACACGCACTCTCTCTAAGATCCAGTTATGAGCTGTTTGAGATGAAGAAAATGATTAGAATAAGTGGCAACGTAGAACCCTGTTTTTTTACTCATCAGCTCTATCACATTTATCAATCTAAAACCGTTGATATAAAAGATCTGCATATGTTTATTATGCCAATGTTTCATACCGTTTTACCTAACGTAGATTTAACAAAGCATTGTCAATATATTTTTGGAATACGAATAAAAAAAGTCAGTAAACAAAGTTTATAGATTTATTAAATTAAAGAAATAAGTTAGCGGTCTACTATCGAATTATAAACAGTTCGATTAAACTGATAGAAAAATCTAGCTAGATGTTCTTCTCGTCTGATTACTTGTATGACAGCTGCAATAAAGATAAAATGGAGTTCAGTTTTCTAATGAATTACAAGACTTATTTTGATATATGAAACAAAATGATGTTCTCTCGGACCAACTCGCATGATAATTAGGAAAGTGTATGGAACCACGAAAAACAATTTAAAATTTAAAATATCATTTTAGTCTAGATCTTTTCTTGATTTATCGTTTCATATGTTAGTATAGTCTAATATCTTTTCACTATGTATCAGTTTTAAAATACAAACAACCAATCAGACATGAAAGTAAAATATACATAAATATTACGACGTATATCAATCAACAAATTTAATATTACTTTTCCCTCTTTGTTGACAATAATTTTCTTGTACTTATCCAATTATGTAATATTATTTCTCTCTCTAACGTGATTTCATATCAAATAGAGACTAATTGTAGATAAAACGAACATCAGGCTATATATTCAAGGACAGTGCCATAAACGTACCGGCCATATTGTTTAAAAAGCTGATAATGCAGATAGAGAGAAAAAAATGTTGTTCACAAGTGACACTAAGGCGGCATGCTGAGTTGATTTAACTGTCATTTGTAGAAAATGAAAATGATCGGATTTATTAAGGGAACATAATTCATCGTTATTGAAATTATTCACTTTTTTTTCAAAAAAAATAATATGACACCTTGAATATTTTTGATGTAATTATCGCTCGATATATACTTGAACAATAATCTGACTGTGTGCCCTCCGTTGTTCAAAGTGGAATGTGTATGATATACGCAACAAAATATTTAACGCTTTTTTGGATGTAGGACGATTGAAAGCGAGAGAGAAAACTAGTACTGTTTTCCTTGCGTTGGTTTTTGTATCCTCTACTATATCTACCAAAAAAAATATGTTCCTATTTGATTTTTTCATTGCCCTCATAGAGAGACGATTCATCAGTACTGCACCATGTTCATTTTCTATTTGTTGACTATTGTTCTGATGATTATCATTCTCTTACGTAACGTGTATCGTTGTCTAATGATCGTTCTTGTTCAGTTTAGTCAATAATAATCAAGTGTATGGGCACAGATTATTTACCAGTCATCAGTGACGAATATTGACATTTAATGAGAGACTGATTATCATTTCTCGTATCAGCGGTTTGTTTTTTGCATGACGCGCCAGCAGTGATTATATATTTGACTTATCGCTCCCACATCAGTCTGAAAATCCTGTTTGTTCCAGTTAATCATAGTCAAATATCAATTTTAGTTCTACTTTCTTAAATCAAGACTACGAGAAAAATATTCAACTTTTCTTCGAAAATATTTTTCATTTAATCCATCTTTTCTTAATTGATTAAACAAATCAAGTCGATTTATAATTAGAGTTAAACCAGTTAGACACTATGCAATTGTCTAAAAGATAAATGTTGATTATTTAAGTAAAAATGGATTGATTATTTCAGCAAGAAAATTCTGATCAACTGTTTAAATTGAAACAAAATATTATAAAATTCCGTTTATATCATACTGATGCCTACGATTAGATATTTTTCTCGTATGAAGATGTTTGGAAACTATTTTTTAACTGCATAGAAGGTAATACGAGAACGAGTGATAATTTGTATTCCTGCTGAAAAATGGATAAAAACGAACATCAGCATCATACATTCACCTTTTGTTCTATCATACGACAACACTGTTGACCATTCTAAATATAACATATGAACATGTGTTACGTCTCTTTGTTATGTAACTTGGAAACTATCAAAAACAACTTTTTCCAGCTAGGTTATCAGATAAGAAGCGAAAAACGAATAGTCAGTTCATAGTCAAGAAAAAACAAGTATTAATTTGAAGTTCGTACGCAGATGCAAGCGTTTCAGTATTCTACACGAAGAAAATCATCTTAATGATTGTGTACGTGTGCATTTCTCTGTTGGAGTTGAATGAATTCGATTAAAAACACCACTTAGCCAAATGAACTAAAATGATAAACTGTCCTTCATTTATCACAACAAGAAATACAGTGACGAATATATCTAGATATTTGAATCCATACGATAACATCATGATTTAAGGGTAAATTCTGCTTCCTTATTTTTGATCTTGTTACAAAATTCCGAGAAAATATCTGCTTGGGCGAAAATCCAAGCAGATTTCCTATATTGATAAGATAATGTACTTTTCTTCAAATTTTTTTGGTTTTAGTTTTTTTATTAAAGTAGGATATTAACTTTCGTACATTCCACCTGACTCCATCTGATACGACGGAGAATTATATTACTAATTCAAAGGACTACACCTTAAAAGGTTGCTCTTTGGAGGCTAATCTTATGTTTCTGTATGGGTGGCAAAAGCACTTGAAAAAGCAAGGTTTTTGTTTTTTAAAACTGAGTAACTCGACAAACATTTTAAAGAAGTTAACATTGAGATATGGCCTCAGCTCGTCTCGATTCGATTAACTTTTGACAGGGTCATAATCTAGCTCAATTAAAACCACCCCTATGGATAACATCACATATGCGACGATACTACTATCTCCGCGAAAATCTATTAAAAATTCCGAAAAATGTCTCATTGTGACGAGAACACTTAGCTCGATCAGACAATGCAATGAAAAGCTTTTAGGGCACTGGAAAGGAGAGAATAATTTACAAAACTAAAAATATTGAATTTCGTTAATATTTTAAGTATCTCATATCTTTTGAAGGAGATGATAGAAGACTGGTAGTAGTCTTGTTTTGTAGTTAAGACATTCCTTTATATTAAGTTATAGTGAATGCAAAATCGAAAGTTTTACTAGAAGAGGTTACCCTTCAATTGGATAACCACAACTTTTTATTGTTTCTTCATTACTGAACCATTGTTTGTAAAAAATTAGTCAAATATACAAGATATCAGTGTGAGGAATGCGATGTTGGGTTATGCATAATTGATTGTTTGAAAGCTTATCATACCCTAAAACACTGTTGATAATGATTTTTGATTCAATAAACATCTATTTTACTTATACAAAAAGTTTATTTTTTCAAAAAAAAAACTCGGCAGCAAAGGGTTAAACAGCAGCATCATTTATTTAACTTGTATATTCCAAAAATTGGAAGAACAAATTATCTGTTTTTCTCGCTCTCTCTTTGAAAATTCCTGTACTAGAGAAACATCTCTTAACATTAAAAAACGCTGTTGGCGAAAAACTGAGATATTGTTTCAGTAACATTACACGGATCATCTTTTTCACCACATATACGACGATACTACTATCTCCGCGAAAATCTATTAAAAATTCCGAAAAATGTCTCATTGTGACGAGAACACTTAGCTCGATCAGACAATGCAATGAAAAGCTTTTAGGGCACTGGAAAGGAGAGAATAATTTACAAAACTAAAAATATTGAATTTCGTTAATATTTTAAGTATCTCATATCTTTTGAAGGGAGATGATAGAAGACTGGTAGTAGTCTTGTTTTGGAGACATTCCTCTATATTAAGTTATAGTGAATGCAAAGTTGAAAACTTCGTGATAGAAGAAGGGTTACCTTCACTTAAGCTGTGACATGTACTAGTAATACATTGAATAAGTTTCTTTCTTCTCCTCACGATACTTTAAATCATGAAACATTCTCCTACCTTTTCAAACATAATATAGAATTAATAATTTTTATAAAAAAATTTTCTTTACTTAAAAGTCTCTTGAGGTATGCACCATTCTAAAATGTGATTAATACGTGTATCACACACATTCTCCTGTTCTCATTTTTTTCTTTTATATTGTCCAGTCATTATCACTCGGAAAAATGTGATAATGCAATCTTGGTCAAAGTTTTACTTCATCCCACATTCACCCACACCTCGATATTAAAGAAATGTACTTTTTAATGAAAATTTGATGAAATTTGAATAAAGGAGCGCAAAATGTCGGCTACCTGAACTCATTATGCCTTTTTGAGTACGAAAATGCCAAAGCAGCTATTTGCGTCAGAAAACATTGATGATCATGGAAGTATCGTATTTTGATAGGTGTCACTCACCAGCGGTACATGTAAAAGTGGATAATTCAGACACTTTACGGTTATAATTGAAACATATTTTATCATCTTTCGCTGGGACTTTATTTAATTCATAATAAATATAGCTGAACAAATCTTATTAAACGATCTTGTACGAGTTATCCTGTGCAAAATTTATGGATAACTAAACGCGTTTTAGTGAACGCCAAGTGTAATGAAAACGAAACTGCTATATGAGTTTGAATGCGTTATAAATTTTAATGCATCCGAGCTGCGAGAGCAAAGACGTTGGAATGCGCTTTTGAAAATCATCAAAAAGCCAGCAATGAACTGATAATAGATCAGATTCATTTAAATAAATTCGAGGTTTATTTACTTTTCTAGAAAGAAGACAAAGAACAATTCATATCTACAAAACCATGGAGTGCAATAGATAGGTTCAAACCATTTGTCTATAGGACAGAAGATTAGCATGTATAATTTTACATTATCATAGGCTGATCGTAATTCAAGCACCTTTTCCTCTCTTATTATTTCCAGAAAGACAAATGAATTAATTTGTTTTCATAGAGATAAATAAAATGCTAGTTGTAGTATTTCGAATATATGCAAGTTCGAATACAGATCATGTCTCTTCAAATTTTAGGAGGATTATTTTTGGAACCCGTTCAAACCCGCCTCTGTGTTTCGTGTTAGAGGGACTCAGGCACGTCTATATAATGAAACGCATTTGAACGCGTCCCGATGTTTGAATTCGAACATGTTTAAACGGATTCGAAGACGCAAACGTGATTGAACTCGCCCATCTCTAAAAATAAGACTTAACGCAAACATTGTGTATTTTTTCTTTGTCCTTATTTTTTGCAGCTCTCAATTGCCGAGCGGGCCATTTTGATTCGCATTGTTTGCCTAGTTGCTCGCCTTCAGTAGTTATTCCTTTTGCTGCCTCTTACAGTCTTTCATTATTAGAAAAATTCAGATGGTTTTTCATTCACTTAACGATAAACCAGTAATCTCTGTGTGAAAGCTCATTGAACGGTTTACTCAATGTTTGTGGAAGAAAGAATCTTTCTTCTCTTAAACATGGACTTTCATTTCTGTTAATTAAAATTCGTTGAATTTGTTGTTGTTCATTTTTATTGGTTTTAGTGATTTGAACAAAATGCTTTAAGTCAATCCGACAATTATCCAATTCAACCTGTTATATTATTTTCTTTAAACTCTTTTTCAATAGTTTCTGATTCAATATCAGAATATTTTGTCCATCCTTCTTTTTTATTTAGCAGGCATGGGTTTAAATTTGATATTCAGTACCATTGAGGTTGTGAGTAATCAGTTCCTTCCACTAGCTGATTTGTCATCAATTACACTTCCAAATGATTGTTTTTAGAAATGTCTGCGGATCTAAAAGGAAAGACATTAGATGAATCGAAAGAATGTTGTATAACCGAAGAAAGATCTGTTTAGCCTTTAAAGAATATATCTGACGAAGAAAGTGTCTCTGGAATTTCGACGAAATACAGCTGATCACGGTTAAAGTAAGAAATTATGACAACTTGTTAAAATAATGAAAAGAGTTTTCAGGTAAATAAAGAGTAATATTTTCATCTCAGTGAGAACTCATACTTTACGTGCAAGAACTTATAGACACAAGTAACTTGACGTGCCTAAAT
Organism: Didymodactylos carnosus; assembly: GCA_905250885.1. Lineage (NCBI taxonomy): Eukaryota > Metazoa > Rotifera > Eurotatoria > Philodinida > Philodinidae > Didymodactylos > Didymodactylos carnosus. The sequence goes on along the minus strand of CAJNOQ010002500.1, from coordinate 4,119 downwards.
AAAATCTGACCGATTCAGAGTTGTTTCATGTTGAAAAGTTGGAGTTCATCTTTGACTTTTTGGCAACCCAGGTTTCGGAGATCCATCCAATAAAGAACCTGACAAGGGATATAATGATGCATCATCCATGAATCTGGACGATGCCACATTATGAAACGAAAAATCCCCATGATCAACTACATTTTGACCAAATCCCAGAGACAAACTTGGGGACCTTCCCTCGTGAGTACTAATTTGTATCAAATTTTCAGCTAAATAATACAAATTCAAATGTGTTTTAAATAATTCTGTTGTAAAACATCTTTAATATATGTATCATGTACGAGTACAGATTCATTCGGTGTACGATACTCAACTGTTTGAACTGGTAAAAATCATTTTGCGCGTAGCTGTCTTAGAACTGAACGACAAACAAATTGAAATTCAAACATTTTTAGTAATCAATAGCTCGTTTCCTCCTCTACAAACTTTGCTTCAGACGCTTTTTATTAAGTCTTCTAAATTCGGAGCAAATTAGCTTTTACTGAGAAGAACTTCGAATTTAGGACCTTTTTTTATCACAGCGTCACGCGCCGACAAACGGTTCTAAAAATTCGAGTCTTTAACCAAATTCCTTCGTTTTTATATCAAAAGTAGAGTATGGTGAGCTGCGTCGAATGGCGCAAGAATGAAGCCCTACAACGTACAAGCCCTACACGTATTCCACTTGTCCAGCTTTCATCATCTTTTTGAGGATTCATCAATCAGTTTAGTAATATATAGCCTATTCGACCGCTTAATGCATCGAAATAAATGGAGTAACCATTTGAACGGACTTCTGGACGACCACTAAACAAAATACTATCTGGATTGATACTCGAAGGCTATAGACAAGTCAGAAAAACGTACCAAACAGTAAAAATGGATTTGAAGTCAATACCGTTCTAACCCGTGTAACCTTGTTCATGTTTGTCTAAATAAACCGAACATTATAGACCTGTACGTGTGTAGAATGTAACGCCCTTAGTGTCGTTTGATATAAGCATCAATGTTAGAAACTGTAATGGGCAACGATTCAATACAATAGATTAATTAATGCGTTTGAGCGGAAAAATGGGTGTAGGTCTTGCTTTTCCGTGTTCTACTTCTTTCGATCTCTGGAATGTATCACATGCTTTCAATCTATGTCAGAGAAAACAAAGAGCGATGTATAGGTCATGTTGCTGTTTTTTGTAGTCAGTATGTTGAAAATGACCGAATAAACAGGTCGGAATATCCAAATGAAAGGGTTCAAAACAGCCGCATTATCCTCACTGCGCTTCTTTAGACCTTCATTACTCGAAACATGTTCGCATTCCACCTTCTTGTTAACGATCTTTCTTCACAAACAGTTTTCTCCTCCTTTTTAAATAGAATTCTCACTGACTGGAATAAAGTATCAGAATCAGTGATTTATTTTTCTTATTTATCATCATTTAAAAGAGCTCTACCTCTACATGTCTTACAGTAAAGTACAGCGATATATCTAGTCAACTCATAGCCGTGTTAGTTTTTCTTTTATTCTTCTTTTTCTTTACTTTCTTTCCCTTTGTTTACTTGATCTGTCTCTGTCCATTACTCTAGTTTTCTTTTCTCAAATTAGTATTTTATTGGCTCGACTCCTTGTTATAACATGTAGAGGACCTCTGATGACTCTCACTTTCGTGAATAAATACTGCTAGAATATCCTTTGCTTCATAAGGAATAAACTGCTGGGAAGGAGCATTTAGAGATCAAATAAAGAAAATCAATAGTTCAAAACAATTTTATTAACAGAACAACCATGACAACACAATTCAACAAAAAAACAAAACAAAAATAGCAGAGACACAAAACATAACAACAAAAGGAAACAAAACAAAAACTAACTGAGTTTCTTAACCAATTCGGTTAATAGCGCATTTGTCTGTTTCATGTCTGCGCTTAATTGCGCGAAACCGGCGTTGAAATCCGCTCGCAACTCTTCAATCCGAGTTCCAACGGTCTTCAGCGTAACAACACGTGGTGGCGGGGAGTCCGCCATCGGCACTGATAACGCCGTCCACCCTCCCTCATCTAGCTTTCTTCGCTGTAAAGGTGTACGGCCGTGGTTATCGTCTGATCGAATGTTGACATATCTAAAGCAAACAAAGTGATGAGAAAAACCTCTACATCCAGCAACTACAGCGAAGCCAATTTATCGTGCTAAGAATCGAATTAATCCAATTCTACTAGAATCCCCCACTCTTCAAATACCACTTCACTCACTTACCTTTCAATTGTCACGAGTAAAGCCAGTAAGGTGGTGAAATTATTCTGAAAATCGAATCGATCTAACAGCCAGACAACTGTTCAAACAGCTTCACTCTCCTTATTCCCAAAAATACTCGATCTACAAAAATCTTTGCAGAACCGGCAAAGATTCTTAATCTGCAGTTTTTCTGTAATACAGATGTGCCAAGGTCTGACCAGAGATCTGATGCAGATCTGCAAAAAAATCTTTACAGTTTCTTGCATCTTTGCAGAAAAACTGCAGATTTGTGCAGATTTTTCAGTGTGCTGTGGGACTGTGGGATATACATTTATTTCATATATTTCAAATATTTTGACACAAATATACAAGGAAAAAAAATTGTAAAAATCTGCAGTTTCTCTGTGAAGAACCTGTAAGAAACTGCGAAGACATTGTAAAGATTTTTTACAGATCTGCATCAGACCTTTGGTCAAATCTTGGTACATCTACAATGCAAATCTGCTTCAAATCTGCAGAAATCCTTTACAGAATCTGCAAAGTTACCACAAATTTATGTTACAGAAAAATCACCTAGGTTTTGACGTGGAACTGTGGTTCTACGTTCCTGTCGTGAGATCACGAACAAAGGATCAAAAATTGTATTCCTGGAATACTAACTTGATCTTTTGTTCGCAATCGCACGATAGAAAAGTAGGCGCATTACCACAAAATCGACTTTTTATACAGAGGTTTTCAAGGCTCGACTTAACGTTTTTCGAGATCAGAATCCTTCGAAACGTTGGGTACCTAAAGGACATCTTATTCAATTTAAGAATAAAAAAGTGAAATTTTATACTATGTATTTGTGAACGACACAGTACACTCAGTTCCACTGATTGTATTTCCAGACGGTTTGTCAAAGAATTATGAAATAAAATTTGATCCAGGAAGTGATCAAAAGGACGAATAGTACATATATGAATGCACAGTTTAGTCAAGAAAGTACTGTTCGTGTAGTAGGACGTGAAAGAGTAACAAAGAAATTTCTCGTCCTTTCTGTTCAAACCGTATATATACTACGTATTTTTTCTTCTTTCGTTATATAATTTTCCTGTACAGAATTTTTGTATATTCTTGAAAATGGTTGCAATAAGACAATAAGCAGTGCATCTATAAATTCAATAATAGAAAACAGTACCTTCCGAAGAATGTTTTGGACAACTCAACTAATGAGCAACGTGATTGAGATTTCAGTGTACAAATAAAGCAATATCATACTTTTTTTCTGATATTGAGATTTATTGTTCCCGAAGGTTAACAATTGAAAAAAAAAAATAACATAGAAATAACAGATTGGATAATTTTCACTGTCACAGAAAGAAGTTGATTCACAAACCTAGCTCTTTTTATAAATATAAACAAAATGTACATATAAGGAAAATACATGTTTAACAGCCACACAAACCTGTCATGATATAAAAAATAGAATTGGTTTAGAGACCGGAGAGGTTCACGCATGAAGAAAAAAAAAAAAGAAAGATAAAGATACAAAATATATTTATTTTTACATTTTCATTTTGCTTTTCTGACTACACAGTTTTGTTAACTATGAAGATGGAGGAAAATACTTAAACATAAAATGTTCAATGAGAGAGGTAGTGTTTCTAAAAGTATAGAGTTGTTTTTTATGTATGTTGTCAAAAGATAGGTAATGAAGTTTTGTATGAACTGCTCGCTCAGATAAGCGCTTTGCAAACTTGTTATTTTTTCTGAATCCCATAGATTTATAATACGTTTTCCCGGGGGAGGTGGCGATTAGAAATGCAGACCATGTCTGCTGATATGCAACAGCTTCAGGGGATTCTTCTAAGTGTTTGCTAAATTTTTCC
>CAJNOQ010002499.1:0-24032 GCA_905250885.1 Didymodactylos carnosus | reverse complement strand
TTGCATTTTTCTAATAGTATTCACAAGATACGATTCTTCCTGTTTAGATAAAATCGTTTTCCGACCTGGTGAGCCACAGCCATTTATACCTGATACATAGTTGTACAATGTGCTTTAAGGAATTCTGTATTTCTTGACAGCATCAATAACATTTAGTTTATTTTCATTGATTAATTTTATTGCTTCATTTAGAGTGTACAGCTGTTCTTTTCTCCTTACATATGCGCGAACCATTCTTAAGACAATCTATCGTATAGGAATTTATGCAGGGAAAACAGTTCTTAACCACAGAATTTAAAAAGCCCAGAGAATGATTGTTCTAGTTGACTTTTCACTTTACAAATGATTTACACCGCATCTAAAGCTCAGGGAACTTCTTAAACAAATACATTTTCCAGTTCTGTTCGTATACGTGCCGTATATATACGGCTAGGAGAATAGGGTTCCAAGATTGACAAGTTTCCGCTAGATAACTTGGGAATTCAATGATATAAAAATCTTCTTATCAATATCTAATTATTCCTGAGATCATTAACTTTTATATAAATTAAAAAACATCCTTCACTTTTAACGAGACTACTGAATTGCCCTAACAAGAACTATGTATTTTCTTGTATAACTCCTAGTGGAGCAATTCAGTAATCTGCTTTTAAGATCGTTATCCTGGGAGTATTGAAGACGATTTTTCACAGACAGATAGCTAAGAGTCCTTGTTATATTGTAGCGAAAGTGAACTGACAATAAAGCTGTCAGTTGCAAAGATAAAAGTTAGTAAAATGATCCTTTTCATTTAATTGTAGTAATTTTACTGGAAAAAATAAATGTAGAACTTGGGCTTCTCTGCCTATGATGTTCTGAAAAGTGATCAAGAAAGTTATGTGTGTCATTCCAAATTTGTGCACTTTATAAAATTAAACTGAAACCTATACATTTTACTAACTTCAGAGTTCGATATTGAGATCTCTATAACTTAAAAACTAAACAGTACCTTTTTCTAAAAAATAGCATAGTATAGAGTACAAGTTGTATACTACGAACTGGCAGAGAAACTGGAGAAGGGTACTTTCAAATTTGTTAACTTTTTAATCTGGGAAGTTGCCCAAAAAACACTAATTTGATAGTGAAGGGAATCTTTCTTTTGGATAAAACGACAGAGTTTGTTCTTTTCTCCATTTCTTGCTTTATATCTCTGTCTAGAGTGTGCATAGAAAGAAAAAAAACTTCAAGTCAAATACAGTACAGAAAAGAATATATACATACATGTTCATTCTGTTATACGATAGCTCTACATTCTTTTTCTCAGGCATATTGGATAATACTGGTGAATATATTCACCGATGAGAATTTTGACGGCTTCCCTTACTCTACCCACTTTTGCTCGACACAAAAGAATTAGCGACCGTCGAAAGAAAATATAGTTTTACCGTATATTTGTGCGGACACTGTAAACTTGTCATACAACAAATGTTTATTTGTTACCACCTGTTTGATTGAACATTTCTTATGCATCTTTCTTCTGTTCTGAACCATTCGGTCGTTCAGCTGTTCTGTCGGTCGTTCAACCACTCTGCGGTATTTATATTCCAATTTATTTATTTTGTTTAATTTCGGTTCCTTTGATTGTATTGTGGATTCTTACATACATTGGCATATATATTTGTCAGCGTCCAAACTCGGATTCCGTCCAATCTAGGATTGGCCTTGGCATAGGCCAAAGTCGAGTCCGAGATTGGGCTCGTCCAATCTTGAATTTTGTAAGTAGCACACAGAAAACTGCAAATGTTAAGTAAGGTCGATTAGTGAGTCGCCAAGCACTGTTTTCCAATCAGCACGAATCACCAGATATCTAAAACACACTCTACGGAAAATTCCTGCTAAACCTTAACTAAAATTTGTAGATTTCTGTGTGCTACTATCAAAATTCAAGATTGGACGAGTCCAATCTCGAATCGAATTCGAGTTTGGCCTAAGTCAATCCTATATTGGATGGAACCCGAGGTTAGACGGTGACATATACTTCCAATTTATTCGTTAATTTTAATATAACGAGTATTGTAGCATTTAAGCAAGAGAATGCAACAAACAAAGAAGAGAACGTTTTCATTTACATTTACTATTATACGGCTTGTCCATAGAGGTGTCCGCTGCTCCGCTTCATAAACAACGGATATACATCAAATATACAGCCATATGGCTCAAAACTAAAAGTGATCTTTTTCTAAAAGGTGCATCAGTATCGTGTACAACTCGTATACTTTAAAGTACCGAGTGTCCCAAAAGTACGGCAAGAAAAACTTTTTTATTAACTCTGCCATTTCTTAGCCAAACTTCGAGATTGCGTTTTTATTTGATAGAGAAACGTTCCAAGTTTTATTTCGTAGGATCGAAAGCTCTTGTTAATATTTGAAAAGATGATTGGGTTTAGTATAGTGAAATTCAGATCTTTTGGGACTCGTATTTAATAAATTATGTGCTGCAAAACTTTTTGAAAAGAATATAAATAATTTTTAATATTAAAATAAAGTAGATGATGACGACTTTCACATGATGAAATAAGAATTTGCTTTTGTTTAAAAATGACCGGTTGGTATGGATTTCTTTAGCCATTGTTATTCCATACTAGCATCTAAAAAAGTGCAAAAAATGTAATAAAAACATTTTTTAGATAAAGTTAACTAATAAAAGGAAAAGCTACTAGTGGAATTCTAATGAAAGATGGTAGCCTTATAAACTGGAATAGTTTGAAAGCCTGTGAAAGGTTGTATCAGGCTATTGCAGAAGTTGCAATTCCTAGATCATGCTAATATGGAGAAATTAACTTCATGTGACAAAACTTTAAGCTGGACAAAACATTTGAATATGTGGGATTGTAGAGCAACCTGAGTTCTACAAAATGAGACGTAATGCGACTCTGACAAAGATTCCATTTAATTATGACAAACTCAACAATCTTTACGCACTATTACAAGTACTTAAACAAAAAACATATGCTGTAAGTTTTATTATTTTTCCGTACTGATCCCTTTTTACACAAAAATTTCCAATTGTATGAAATAAAACTTGGAACGTTTCTCTATCAAACAGAAAGATGATCTTGAAGTTTGGTTAAGAAATGGCGGGCTTATTAAGATTTTTTTTCTCGTCGGACTTTTGGGACACCCTGTAGTATAAAAAATGGGATTGGACCTTCTCTAATTAATTTAATTTTATCAAATTTTTAATCGCAAAGTTGGTACAATACGAAATAAATTTGTAACGAGTACTCTTCTCCTTGAATATATAAAGAAGAATACTGGATGAAAATATAAAATCTGTTCTTTTCTTATTTATTTTTTAAACAGAAAAGCAGAAACATTTCTTTTATAGGGAGGTCTATATCGAATCAGAGTCGAATACACTGTAAAAGAAAAGTAAATGTGCTTTTGATAGGTTGATAAAAGAATAATCTTTTGACAGATAGCGGTTGATTGTCTTTGAAGAAGTACTCAAATCAATTAGAAAAGAAAATGAAGTTCCTGTATATATTTATACAAAAATTGTCATAAAATGAAATGTTGTGTCACACGGAATACAGGAAGAGTCGCAGAACAGAGGAATAGTAGAACAGCGACCGACCCGAATATATTTTGAAACGTTCCCTTATCATTTCAATGAAAAGTAGAAAAATAGTGCTCGATTTAAAGAGACTTTAAATAAATAGTGTAGTTCAATACCTACAAAATGTGCAAAACCAAATGTACTTGATGTAAATTTTTTTATAGTACTAAATGTAGATGAAAACGTTCTCTTCTTCGTTTGTTGCACTCTCTTGCTTAAATGCTACAATATTGGTTATACTAAAATTAACGAATAAGTGAATAAAGGAAGTATATATATGCCAATGTATGTAAGATGCAGCTAATGCGAACTTGGAGTGAAATTTTTTTTCGAACATATTATACACCATTGGACAGAGCTCTTCGAGCTTATCAAGAATATAAAGCTTTTAATTTTTCGAAACGTTTCTTTTTCATTTTGAAGAATCGAGGAAACTCAAACGACCTCAAAACTCGAAAAAACGATGATATTCAAAAAGTTCACCTTTTCCGCTTAAGTTTTTGGCCGGAACGTTCAAATTATGTTTTGTTATTTAGCGTTGAAAACTGAGTTAAAAAATAATATTAGATCCATTTCAGTGGTAAAACGCTTCTTTCTCTCAACGCGAAATATATAATTATTTCTTTTCAAAAAATACAGCAACAATAAAAGAACATAGTCCTCTATACCAGCTTGTACTTCACGAATCTTAGGGTGATCTTTTAATGGGGGACGGTCTACTATTAAGGATGTCCTTCTATTACGAGAAGTGGTTTAGGTGCTGGAGGTTCTTCTAGAATGACGCATCTACTGAGATACTTAGCTTTTTTATCGGAGTGATGGTTACTCAGATCTGGATATTCACCCCCTTTTTTTGATAAAAAGAAGTCGAAAAATATTTTTTGTGCTATATTCGAGCAATTAAATCTTTATCCAGAAAACTTTATATCTGGTAAAGTATGTTAACTAACCTCTAACTAATAGGCAATCTTGATATAATTCCAGACATCACGTTCAGTGATATGGAAAATTTTATTAAAAGTCACAGTCATGGAAGAAAAATGAGTATAATTCGTGAAAAGAGTTTTAAATTTCACAGTGAACAAGGGTTTATAATGAGAATGAAGATTAGAAAAGAGAAAAACAGTAATAAAGTTACGGAGTATGTTCGATGTCCAAAAGTTTAGTGGTGACCATTGATCTAGTTTTTTCTAATAAATACAAAACAATAGCGGATGTAAATGGCATTTGTAACTGCAAATATGGCTTATGAGGCTACTGTTCTCATTTTTGCGCAATACTTTATCGGCTAGTACATTATAAAACATTACGTTATAATCTTTTACCAGATAAAGATTTTTCAACAACAGCGAATGCATGTACGTGGAGGATACTAAAATGTTTTCAGGGTGCCACAGATAATACCTCCGCAATGAATGTTGTATGGGAAATACACAATGCAACGACAACCGTCGAGACTTCAGCTCCTGAATGATCTATGAAATCGTTTCCAATGAAAAGTTCTATCGATTCTACCCTTCTTCTGCGAACGATCTTGAATCTCCGGTGGAACGTTTTAGACCATTTGACGTTCCGTTTAGTACTATTTGTATCATCTTGCTTAATTTGAATATGAAAAATGTATTGGAAACAGAGCATGGAAAACATCGACGGTATCTCTTCTTGCATGGCATATGGCTGAAGATTTACGTTTTGAAACTGTCATCCTAGCTCCACAAAATTCAGCTTATACACTTTCACTATTCGACACACTGTTTCCACCATTTCTGTATGTGAAACAATGGAAAGATACACCAACACTGGCCATGTTAAACGATGAGACAAAATATACGTATCTCAGCTGTCGAGTGCATTCAAGTCGAAAAACGTAGGCGTCAACAACGAACAAGTACGCAGTGATTTGAAGCTCGCCGAAGTCGGGTAACAGCATCTCAAGTCGGAGAAATAATCAGTCGACAATAAACACCTACTCTAAAGTTTCTGGAACGATTGTTTAACTCCTTTCATCAAAACACATCTAGCACATACGCCAAACCAATTCAACATGGTGTTAGAAAGAGCTAGTCCAGACGCCAAAGTAACGGTAACTCACAAAAATGGCTTAAAATATGGATTGTTAGAAAAATGTCCTTGGTCTGTCAAACATTTAACACCTAAACAAGCGTGTACAAAGGCGTCTCATTTGTGTGAAATGGTGAATCTTTTCACAGTTGAAAAGAATACATCACTATTTTCACCAAATTCAATTACAGCCTTTTCTCTCTAGATGTAAATGACGGGATTTTGTACATTTGTGGCAGGTATCTGTTTAGGCTTTACTCACACTGTAAGAAAGGAAATAGTTAATACACAAGAAGTCTGATGGGATTATCATGTCACTGACTTTTATTATATCATGTGTCTTGAGTCCTGTCTTTTCTGTTTCAACGGAAGGCTGTGTTTCAATATGGTTTTTATGATGTCTTAAGAAATGTGTAACAGCTTTATTTAACTTCTGGATATTTCTTTCGCGGATCCATTCATCGTTTTCTTTTAATTACTCGAACGTATATAAGAGGACGCTATAGTTTGGTGAATATATCGTGCTTCTCACTCATATATCGTGCTTCTCACTCATATATCGTGCTTTTCTCTTCAAAGGTGGTGTATTCGAACCTATGCGTGGAACCTTAAGACAAATTATGTAACCTTAGGCAAGTTACTTATGTCTTAGTGTCTTGGATCACTTGTTTAGCGTAACAGAAAGTTTCTTAGGAGAATCCATTCCAGAAGGTGCTGTAACCGACCTGAATATTTTCGTAAAAGAACATCATCCGACAAAAAGTTTCGAAAAACTTAGTATTATATACTCTGGTTGTGTAAAAAAACTGTCTGTGCTGAAAATGCTTCGAATGTATTGATCGGTTGTTCGAATCTGATATATATTTTGTTTTTCACCTAACTAGGTGACCCGTTTTGCCTCAGAATGGCAGTATATGTACTGTTGAAGATAGTGATCACGATTTTGAAATTATTCTTTCATTTGATACAGTAGAAAAATGGGAAATACTAAAGTTTTTTAACACACTTAGCTTTATACACACTAAGATTGACCATTTAGAAAAAATACACACTTTTTGATGTCAAATGAAACGTTTACGCCATTTTACATACCTAGTAACATACTTTCTTTTTTATAGTGTATGCTTTATTTCTGTTTCTGTTACAAAAATTGAGTATATGTGGTTGAAATGGTTTGCAGGAGGTCCCACTGCTATGCCCACTGACTACCATAAAGTTTTGTATTATTACTTCTGAACGCATCTGATCTCCAAGAATACGGTGACTCCATCAGAAATCTCCCGCATATGTAAAATGTTCTTCAAACTTGACGAAAATTTCAGCGTTTATTCAAGTATCCTTCGTGACTTCTGAGATATATTTCTTTTTCGAAAACGTTAAATGCTTGGACGGTGGACGTGGCACATATCACCGATTAGGGTCAACCTGAAAATCATTGTTCTCTACCAATAAGTGACATAGATGGTATCTAAGTATATATATTTGTGTACTTCAAGTCATGCTCTTTATTGGCAACCAACCGTGGTTAACTGAGCGAAGGAAAGCTTGATAGCAGTTTAGATGGAAAGTTCTAGTGACAGATAAGATTTTTAAATCTTTGTAGTAATCTATAACATAGGACTAGTATTGTTCAGTAAACCCTGGGATTAACATTATCCAGGCAATAGTTATCAAATGTACGCTAAAATCGATGCTATAAAATCGAAAGAAAGAAGACAAGGTTATAATTCGTGTTTACAGCTAATTGCCTCGTGAAATGTCAGAATATTTCGTCTTTTCTGCATTATGTTGCATTTTTTCTACTTTTCATTCTGTCGTTTCTGTTTTTTATCCTTCATCCCCACCATCGTCACTTCATCACGATTCATTCAGCGTGAGAATGAATAATGTGTGTACAAATGCCATCGACGAGAAACGCTGACATTTTCCATTACTGTCATATATATGCGTGTTACATCGACGTCATATGTCTTAATCGCGTTGTTTGACCTAGGACAAGGACATCGAAAAGTAAAGTTTATTAAAATATTTTACGTTTGGTCTGGCTAAACGTAATCTAGCAAAGGAAACAGTCTGTCAGGGCTTATCTATCAATATGCGAAGCACGTTCGCCGAATCGAGTGGTTTCGGTCACAACGTAGTAAAATTCGAACTTCTATATGAATATATGAGACAAAAAACTCGGTTATTATTGATATTGTGACCACTTGACTACATGACTCATGGTTTAAAGTAATATATCAATATCTGGATATAAGTGTTATCGGATTGATAAAGATAGTTTGAGGCGAGGCGGTTTTATTTATATGAAAAGAGAGTGCCCAGTCAACTTTACTCTCAACAAATTAGTAACTCGAAAGAGTCATTTTGTATTGCGAACTGATTTGCTTTTTCCAGATAGGAGATACAGCGGTTTTTTTCAGTCGATTTTATTCATTATACATCTAGGAACAAAAGTGTGGATGGCTTATTTCTTCAAAGTATTATGGTGTTCGGAAAGTTTTCGGAATTTGTATAAATAAATGATATGTTTATTTGTTACTGTTAGATAACATAAGTTATTTTTCGTTTTCTGTATATATTATCTAACAGCACGTTCTTACGATCAGAGAGATAAGTGAATCATTTGTGATTATTGCTTTATTACGTTTACAGAACTCTTTAAAATGAGTGTACAAAATCGTCTAATTCGAGAACTTTTGCTTTACGAGCTCCAACTGGACCATACTGCGGCCGAAGCAATTCGAAACATCTGCGCAGCGAAGGGCGAGGGTGCTGTGAAGAAGAGCACTGCATCTGACTGGTTCAGAAAATTCAAGAACGGCGACACGAATTTCGAAGATCAGCCCCGCTCCGGGCGACCATTCTCGATTGATCCAGAGGCGTTGCGCCAAGCCGTCGAAGCCGATCCAGCCACAAGTACGTGTAAATTGTCGGCCAAGTTCGGAACATCAAACTCCACAATATATGAACATCTTCATCATCTGGGCAAGGTCAGCAGAAGCTGTCGAAATGTACCGCACGAGTTGACACCAGAACAAGCTCAGTATCGCGTTAACGTCTGCAAAGAATTGCTCGCGAATCCTCGGAACGAACGTTTCATCAAACGAATTGTCACCTGCGATGAAAAATAGGTCTATTTCAACAATCCAAACAAACAAAATCAATGGATCAATCGAGGTGAGGCGGCACTTCCGGTCCTGATAAGAGGTCGTTTCGAAAACAAGGTCATGTTGTGTGTTCGGTGGAATTTTGAGGGTGTAATCCGCTCTGAGTTGGTTTCTGATGAATACTCCATTAACGCCAACCTCTATTCTCAACAACTCGAACGCGTGCATGCTGTTCTCAGCGAGCGCTACTAGGACTGGTCAATCGAAAACGGTTACTCCTGCAGCAAGATAACGCCAGACCATACGTTGCGGCTCGGACGCGAGAAAAAGAGAAGAACTGCAGTGGGAGCTTCTCCCTCACCCAGCGTACAGTCCAGACCTTGCGCCATCTGATTAGCGCTTGTTTCGCTCGATAGCTCACTTTCAACGTGGAAGGAGCTTCACCAGTTTTGACGAAGTCGAAAACGGGTGCCGAGAATTTTTCGCCTCCAAGGACCGAGATACCGCAGAGGAATCGAATTGCTTGCAGAACGATGGATTAAGATCGTAGAACATAATGGTTTATACTTTGATGAATAATACCTTTTTGTTGTAATTTTATGAACTGTCAAAATAAAAGTGTGAAAATTCCGAAAACTTTCCGAACACCATAATACAGGGTGGCAAATAATATTATTCAAGGGGGGTAACGCTATAATTCTAAATCAGAGATATGATGAATTTTATACCAAATGAAAGCCCGTGAAAAATGGGATTTAGTGATGCTAAATAGTAAGACTGTGAAGGACTTTCGTGCATTGAATTATCAAAAGTTACGACTTCTTATCGACACAAAATATTATAACATCAGTTCATCGAATCATGTTTGAACTAAATATGTTGCAAAATAATTTATTTTCTCATTACTTAATGAGTACAATCAATACTTAGTATGGCGACCATTCGCGTTCTTTACTGTACGAATTCGAGATGGTTACGAACATAAAAGAGTTTCAAACAGTTCGGTATCTTCCTCCATGTCACTCAAAACATTTTCAATATACATTTTGAGTGTGTCTACAAAATATCGATTATGTCCCGCTTCCGATAACATTTTTTTTTCAACTTCATCTTTGATTATTGATCTAATATGTATCTGCCACATTGGGATCAGGTGAATTACCAGGCGAAATATCATTACCCCAAAACTTGACGTTGCTGTCTCGAATCAAATGTTGAGTCATATTTGCTCGCATACATGGTGCTTTATCATGAACAAATATTACATTATCCGAATCAATTACATTTTCTTCGTCGTTGAGGAATGGAAATACGTGTTGCATTAAAATGATGTCACGAAAATATTGACCAGTTCAAGATTCATCTTTATCTTTAATTACCCAATGCAGCATTTTCGCTGTGTAAGAAGTCGTAACTTTTGATAATTCAATGCACGAAAGTCCTTCAAAGTCTTGCTATTTAGCATCACTAAATCCCATTTTTCACGGGCTTTCATTTGGTATAAAATTCATCATATCTCCGATTTAGAATTATAGCGTTACCCCCATTGAATAATATTATTTACCACCCTGTACTTCTTCGACAAAAGTGGGATTTTCTTACAAGTTCAACGGAAAAATGGAGATGGTTCACTATCCAATACTTTTCGACGTATAACATTGCTTCCGGTAATGGGTAAAGTATTCAAAAGAGTAGCTCATCATAATAACATTAAATTTAGTTAATAACAATCTGACAGAATGGTGGTATCAATGTAATTCAGAAACACAAATGATTATGAACTGAATACTAATATGACTGTTTTTACAAACGATACGAACAGCAGAAAATAATGCCAGTTTTGGAAACAAGTTGATGAACAATCATGATCTATCTAGTCTGTTACTTGCGGCTACAGAGCATCGTTAGCTTATTGGTCGAAAACTGAAAATTTTTTCAAAAATGACTTACCCCATTTTCGCTATAATTACAGAAAAGTGGAACTCCTCAGCAATAAAAATGAATTTCAAAAGAAGCGATGCGTACTTTTGATTTACGTCTGATGGCGATTCGAATGACATGCGAAAGTTGACTTCATCTCTTAACACAGAAAAGTAGATAGGCTTTCAAAATTTGTTCGCATCGTACCTCTCTTTGAACGTGACGTTTCAGTCTGGCCACGTTATGTGCGATAGAGCTCCAAATAACATTTCTAGATTCAGGTTTTGATGCTAATTTCAGCAAAAAAAATTTGGCTCCTGAAAATGTAACAGTAACAAAATTTTTAATATTTTTTGAAAACTGACGATTTTTCGAAATTTGAAATCCCTCCAGTATTTTTCACCCAAAAATCAAGTTTTTTAAGATAAAATCTACATATTCTCCATCAGCTGACCAAGCTCTGTCTAATGATATATAATTAAACTAAAAATAAAATGGTGCTTAAACTTGAATTTGGAGCTCGTTGCTTCTGGCTTTTAAGTATTTCTGTTTTAAATTTCTTGATCACTATCGTTGATTTGTTAATTAAAAGTAAATACAAGTGTTTTTAATGGATATTTTTGAAAAACATATTGATGATTATACACCTCATTAGAATATTTACACTATCTGAGTGCTTTTCGATCATTTTGAACATGAAAGCACAACCGGATGGAAAGTATTTGCAATGTGGAAAGAAAGTAAAGAAGATCTTGCGAACAAGAAAGATCTGATATGACGTGTTAACAGCAGCTATTTCTAACTCATCCTTTTGTTACAATTAAACATTCTTTAGTGGAATTTTCGTCTAGTAACGGCCGCCATACAAAAGGTATAAAAAGATTAAATTGAAGTTGAAGTAAAGTCATAGCTGCTGTTAATACGCCACATTTGATTTTAAAATCATTGCCCTTTACCGATAAGAAACGTCTGAATCGAGCATAATGCCGTACTATGTGAGAAATGTGTGAAAAAACACTTCTCAGCTCCCACTATTATAATAGCGAAGCAAGGCCATTCCCCATGGAGTTAAAAAAAGCAATGGATTCAGGTGAGCTGAAGGCTTTCTGCTTAGACCGCAAATCTTTTACATTGTTGCCATTTTTAATACTAGTGTTTTCCTGCTCCTGTTCAATCACAAAAAGATCGACCAATAGAGACACTCGAACACTTGAGCAACAATGCATAAGTTTGTTGAAGCGTACAAAGCAGGTTTTGGTTTGTGAAAAAACACTTTTTGATGATGAAAATGCCAAAATCGAAAAAATATCGGAAAACAATAATTCAATTGTGTAATAAAGAAATCGAATTGTCTTCTAGACAACGACGTCCAATTGTTTTTGTCTTGTCCAACAAGAACCATTCGTCATTGTAAAAATAATTTTCGATGGAAAACGAAGAATTTCTTTCTTCACTATTTGACGCATTTTTATGTTTGAGAAACTCTGAACAATGACTTTCGATCAAGATTTGTTCCCCACAATCGTCGATTCGTTTATCATTCCAATGAAATCATCGACTGGATTTCAATTTTGAGACAATTCTCGTCAGTTGCTTTTGAATATCGGAATATCGCAAATGTTTGACAGTATGAAAATGATTCGAAACGAAACATTCGATGATCTTGAGAAAAGCAATGAACATTTTTGTTCTTAATGGTCCACATCATATTTCTGTTTGTCGTATTCAGCACAGATTTTCCCCATGGTCGATACTTTCTCGCTGATTTTCATTGATCTTTTGATCGCCTTCAAAGTTTGTCCATCTCGACTATTCTTCTCGAACATCATTCGGCGGATGACTGAATGTGCTCATTTATCTAGAAGGAATGAGTCATCTTCCTGCGAATTCTCACTTTTCACAATGATTAAAGTTGAAACGCAGACAAATTATGACCTGACGTGCTCGTCATTTTAACTTTGACCAGATATGTTGAACGAAGTTCGGTGAATTTTGAACTACGTAAGAGGCAATGCGAGAACAAAGAGAAGATTGAATTAAACAATTTCTGTTCAATAAAACAGCAATAAGAAAGTTGAAGGATGAAACAACTTAACTTCGATCAAATCGAAAATGGGAAAGATTTTTTGAATATTTTATTTTCTAACCGGAATCAATTGAACTTTAATGTCTCTCGCGCATTTGTTCAAATCTTGGTTTGATCGAATGTGTAAACAGACAGTTCTCAAGAGGAGAGTCAATTGTCGACAATCGAGTTTGAATGAAATGTGACGATCGAATAGCGAATGATGGAACAGATTCAAATTCGAAATCAATTGTTGATTTTTCTGTGCTTTACGGTCCACTTTTAACCACCAAGTTTTTTGACTTGCAGTAAATTTTCCGAACAGGTATCAACAGTTCTATCTAAAAGTCGCTCTTAAGAATTTAGAATAGGTTGTTGATTGACGTAATTCGATTTACTTCTCCGCCAAAATAGCTAAATGACTGCAATTCTCCGAAAAAGTCGGAGACTGCAATAGCGAATTGTGAGGATTAGAAGACGAATTAGATGAATAATAACGATATTCCTTCGAGGAAATAATTTGTTGAGATGAAGACATGGACGTATGACGATGTGTCCAGGACGACTGTCGGTTATGACAGATTGTAGATAGGACAAATCTATCAGAAAGACGAAGAGGAAGATTCAACGTCTTGAATCATAGATTAACGAGAGGAAATATTTATAAATCGTTTTCTGATTGTGATGGTTTATATAGATGTCAATTATTGATTGTACAACGTATCTGAACTTTAATGTATTACTATGGCGCCATAGAATTACATTATTCTGATAAGTACGTGCCATCACTTATGATTGAAAAAGATAAATGATGTTTATGAATTATAGAGAAAGTTAGGGTTAGAAAGGGAACGGATAGGGAATGAAGTTTATGTGATTATACGACTGAGAACAGCTCATGCGATAAGGATAGGTCATAGGTCACCAACATGTACATGCGACTGCATCTGAGTATTTGCATCTTGTATTGTGCATATTGGGTGTTGAACTTGAACAATCACCTTCAGTGATGGTGACAAGTCAATGCTTTATTGCCAATTTTATATTATGGGTCGAGACGATTTTGATCGTACAAATTTCTGTTCCGGTGTTGCTGTGGAAGGATATGGTGTTTTTCCCGCTTGATGATAGATACGTAAAGTTTTCTTTAACTGCTCGAAGTGTTCATTGGATTTAGCAAATGAAAATCTGTTGCTCGTGAGGTAATAGGTAGACGATGGAAATGATCAAAGAGTAATTCATAAGGCGAATGTTTAGTTGTCTTATGGACACTCGAATTATAGGCAAAAACAACAGCTTGTATATATTCGTCCCAGTTATTACTCTAAGCATCTTGAGCGGATAGTGACCAACAACGATTCTCAAAAAAGAAAAAGCGGAAACCGCGTGAAAACAGTACTAGTCTTTTCCATAGGAAATCAGCCACCTTCTACAAAACATTTGTGCAACATTTCGAAATTTCTAGGATTTACAGAAGACATTAAGTTGAGTCTTTTTGAAAACTAAACTTGGATCAAAAGCGCAAGCCATCGAAGTCATGGGGTCAGTTGTTTCCCCCTGGCTTTTTCTTGATCTTCGTTGAAAAGAAAAACATCGAGATATTCTTTAGTCTATCAAACAACGATGAAAAACGAAAAGTGTTCCCAACAACAGTTGTTTTGTAGAAGTGATTCCCAAACAAAAACAGTTTGCTCTTGGATTCCTGGACTTCAGGAGCCCATGGGAGTCCAGGAGTCCAGGAGCCCATGGGAGTCCAGGAGTCCAGGAGCCCATGGGAGTCCAGGAGTCCGCTTTTCCCCCCTTGTGTAGGATATGAAGAATCTATTTTGTGCTTGAACACGTATGTGATGCCAGTTAAGAGAACGTTATAGAGACATATAAGACGTTTGTCTTTAGAAAAGCGGTCAGTTTATACATGTCTTATAAAGGTGCGAAACCTCATTGCAAGCAACGAGAAAAACATAGTACAGGAAAATGGAAAAGAGAAAAAACCGCTTAAACTACTAGGACGAAAAACATAACAATGCACGCTTGTTAACAGCTCACGGAAGAAAGACGACGAATGCTATGCATGATCATGCTATACAACGGTATTGTGATATAGGCAACACGAGGACAAGCGAGAGGACTCTTGTGGTCTAATCAACAATAGAAAACCATTTAACGGTACCTCAAGCGAAGTCCAAAACGTATATATACGTGTCCCATAACCAAATGGTGAAGAACATCTAGGGAGCCAGCATATATCTGCCGACATCACAACTCCTGCGTATAGCGTAAATTAGAATCCTCGAAAATTCAATCTCTGAGTAGCTGTGTCTAGGTCATTTAGTTAAAATGTCACGTCGATTGGTTGAATTTCGCATAAACTGCAATCAAAATAATCGCAAGACGGAATGTGTAATCTTAAGTGTCCTCGTCTTTATACACCACAGTGCGTCCTATTAGAACCTGTTTGTATCACTGGAGCGTGTGCAAGTATGTGCACAAGGTGATCTCTTTCTAGTGGCGCTGGTATCAGTTAATTTACTGCCTCTGTTTTTTAGACTAGTGCGACTGTGAAAAGCGTGGTAAGAAACCAAAGACAATCGAAGAACAAACGTGTGAACTTGATCATAAAGACAAACACCATCAACATGAAATGACAAGCGGTGTGTTTAGTTCAGGTGGTACTGAGTCTCTCCGGAAGATATTTTTTCTCTTTCTAGGTGCTCGAACTACGTTCACATCTGTTCAAGGATTTTTCTTGGTTGTATGATCGATCCTGATATTTCTGGTCCCATCATAAGTTAATGATAGACGTGCTAAATATATGTTTTTGGTATAGACGAACTATTATTCTTGTACAACTTTTGTTTGGAAATATTTAAATAAAAATTTTGGTGGTGGACGGAACACGTGTAGTTTTATATGTAGTGGATAAACTAGAAGACACACTCTATCTTTAGGGAGGAATCAAGTTCTTATTTTTGCGAAGTAGCTACGTTAGGCAATGCCTTTTAGTAAAACAAAATAGAAGTACATATTTCCCCGCATCGCAAAAAGTCTGGTCATTGCTGATAAACGTTAGGTGACATGTAATGCGAACCTAGCGATGCACCTAAAACATCAGCTTTTTGCAAATTCTTCCACTCTAAATCAAAAAAGTCACTCAAAAGACTAGTTTAAATCTATGTTTTCTTCTTCTTCTGTTTCTTTTCCATTTTCCAATGTTGTTTCTTTAACCGTTCCATCAGGAAAAGTAAACACTGCACTACCATGTTTTACTCCGTCTTTCCAGTCTCCATCGTACTTATTTCTATTTGCAAAGTTATAAATACCTTTCCCAGATCTGTGCCCTTTATTCCGATTTTCTTCATAACGATCACCTGATTTAAATGTAAATTTCCCGTGTCCTTCCTGTTGATCATTCGTCCAACTTCCTTCATATTTATTTCCAGCTGCAAAATATTTTATACCCTCCCCACAGAACTTACCATCTTTAAATTCACCAACATACTTATCACCACCAGCCCAATAATAGATCCCACGTCCACCACGCATATCATTTTTCCACTGCCCTTCGTACCTATCACCGCTAGCCCGTGTAAATATACCTTGTCCCACTCTTTTATCATCCTCTCAATAAGGCGTGGTTCAGAGATTACGCCATCGGTCAGTGAGGGTGTGTAGACAATGACATCCATGCTTCACTGGCAGAAATTTCCTGATTGAAACAGTCCATTAAAGACATGTTTCCATTTCACACCATTTTTGCCTATCCAGAAAAATTCTGCGATGAATTCTGAGTAAAATACCTTATTACGATTTTTGAAGAATTATTTCTCAAAGAGAGTTTACAGAGCATAAACAATGGACTCCACTGAACAATTTGACTTTACCTTTTTTTGCCTAAACTCAGTCGTCAAATAGCTAGAATTATATATTTTTTAATGATGAGTATGAATCTGATATTATTTTTTTGAAAAAAAGTTGAGCAGGCCATTTTTGTAGGACAAGTTTATGTGAAGTTTAACTCATAGTCAGGTACTTTCAAAAAGAGCAACGAAAAAACTTTTTTGAAAGCGAGCTGGCGTCTCATATTCATTCCTAAGACCACTTTTTTGGAAGAAATCCTATTCTGGACATTTCAGAAAATGAGAAGTGCTACTGCAAATATGCAGGACAAATAACCAATTTTTGAGCTCTTTTTGATCCTTTCTCGTCATATTTGACCATTTTTCTCAGTCAATATATTCCTTCGACTAAAAATAAATATGAATTCGGAATTACCATCGAATGACAGAATTGAATGAAGTGTCTGGAAGGGAAAAAGTTTCGAGTATTTTCGGATGAATTGTTAGGAGATTTGATAAGTTAATAACTTTTTTGCTCAAAAGTCTTCAACATATTCATCATTTGATTCAGAATTCGATCGTGATTCAAAAATGATATTTATTTTCCTGTCGAAGGTGTGTATGGGCAGAAATAAATGGTTCAAGATGAGATCAAAGTACCAGAAAAGCTCAAAAAAATCGAGCTTTTTGTGTTTGACGTTTTACTTCTTGGAGTTATCAGATTCGGATTCCTCACGAAAAACTGATCTTAGGAATGAATTCAAGACGCCAGCTCAAAATCGAAAACTTTTAGTTGCACTTTCACATAGTGTCCTGGGAAGCGTTCGGCTCTGAAGAAACTCACCCTATAAAAATGGTACGTTAGAACTTTTTTCGAAAAAATAATGGCAGATTCTGACATAGCGCTGAAAAATACGTAACCCTAGTTAGATATCGGCTGGAGTTGAAGGGAGTTGGTTGGAATTAGTTCTTTCTTTTATTTTTATTTTTTGTGATTGTCTCATTCGATTGTCTTTATTTTTAGTTTTACCCAATAACCTTCTCTCTGTTTAAAATAGTGCGAGTATAGACTACGTTCTCTTTATTATTTCTAGTACTTTTGTTTCTTTTTCTTTCTTCCCTTCGGATACACATCTGTGTTATTTTCTTCTTCACTCAACTGCTTTATCTATTTGAACTAACGTATATTCCTTGCGTCCCCATTAATAATATTAATAATAATCGAGACTTGTTCCCTCTTTTGATGGACACAAGTAAGTAGATTTCCTTCTTCCAACAAATAGCTTATAACAGATGTTTTGCTAAAACAAGCATTAATAATGACAGTCCTAATGAAAGAATAGAGAGAGGAGAAAAACATATATAAAGATTAGAGTAGATACATATAATTGTTTTTTGTTCTTTGAGTTGTTATAAATCAACAACACAGACTGTAATAGAGAAAATAAAGAGACAAAAATTGTATAATATCATATCATTCTGTAATAGAACAGAAAACAAAAGTTCATGTTGCTATGACACAATAACCATATTTAATATAGAAACTATTGAAAAAACATCGTAGATTAAAAAAGGAAAAAGGATTTTTCATTTTGTAACTGTACCGAACGCTTTTTAGTTTTTCAAAATCAGTAAAAAATTCTCCGAAAAACGCATTACAGTATATGAACCAAAAAGAAATTTTTGATGGGCGAAAAATAAAAAAAACTGACAGTTTTTTACAGCATTTGAAAAATAACTTTCGATGTAGTTACAAAACGCTTTTCTGTTTTTTAATCAACGATTTGTTTTCTAGAGTGTACAGTAAGCTATTGTGCTACTAATAACCTATGTGGTTAGGAATTGTCTGTATGGAATTTTTGAAGAGAGAGAAAGTTGTCAGTTTTATAGAACACCACGATTGGATTGTCACTGCATTCTTTACTAGAGTCGTTTGATTATCTAAAATATCCATTTCCATTCTTTCAGTTTTTCAGACTCGACACACGCAAAATCCTTATGTCCTTATACCTGAACACTTTTTCGTATATTTCATTTAAAAGCCATAAAATTTAGTATAAAGATCTAATAATGCTTGTAATGTATTTAGTTTTAGAAAATGAAGTACACTTTTATAGCATTGCATATTCTGTTGTTTTCCGTTGGTGGAATTGATTCGCAACAACAAAGTTCGAGTGGAACCAATAATACAAATCCTGAAGGTGGTGATGTAGTAAAATCTAGTACAAAATTATTTTCAAATTCAGTTTTATTTAAAACTCGTAAACATATACATGTTTTACCACTTCCTTGTCCATACGAATCACGTGGACATTCATCAACTAACACATGGCTATCACATAAAGTCGATCGTTTATCAGAGATCATGGATAATTTTACAAATATCATTAAAGAAGTAGTAGCAACGAATTTCAATCGCCGTTTTATCGAATATAAAACGTTTCAAAATCTTCGAAGACAACAAAAAGAACTGCTAGATGAAGCACGATTAAATGCAAGTGAATTACGATTCATTCAACAACTAACTGAAAAGTTCGATCAATTTCAAAATTCAACAAATGTCCATGACAAAGAAATTATTAAAAAACTAGATGAAAATGCAAATTCATTGAAAGGTAAGCTCTATGGTCATATATAGGATATTGCAACTAAACCTCTCATTGATCCATTAGTCGACTAACAAAATGGTAGACACTTAAAATTGATAGCACAGTTTTTATGAATATAAGATTTGCGGCGGCGAGTTAGATCAACGTATAGCTATCGTCATATACCGTAGATATGGTGGTCAAATTTCTGACATTGCCTACCCTAGCAGTGTATTGTGGACACCCACTAATACGTATTTCTATAGAGTAGGCACCATTACTTATTTTTTTCGCGGAAAATCCGAGCATAAACTTTTTAAAAACGGTTATTAACTCGTTAGTTCTGTATAATAGGTTCCTGCTGTCAAAGCTCTACTCTGAGGCGGATAATAGCAATCGAACCAAGCATGGACCCTGCGGTGCATTTATAGAGTAAAGCTTTGAACAAAAGTTTGAAAAAAGATAGCTAAATCCAGAAAGCCAAATATATGACAATTGCATAAACTTACCAAACCTAATCATATCTACTCTAAAAAGCCATTTGATGCACATTTGATGCGAAAAAGCCCCGCTCTCCCCTTTTCTGACTATTTTGAAAACAGGGAAACCGATGTTTGATCGGAGTGAAAATTATATCAACGATAGAACATCGAAAAAGAAAATTGATGTATCTCTGCCCAGAATGTTCTGACATGTTCTTCTATGGATTTTCTGGAAAACTCTACTTTTCATCAAGTCACATTACGCCCCTCGAAAACATGATCTGATCGAGCTCAAAATTTTTCTATAGATACTTTAGATCCTATCTCAGGTTCTGAATTTTTTCTTTTCAAAAAATATGCTTTCCTTCACAAGATATTCGAAAGATACTAAAAATTCTGTATAACAAAACAGTTCTTTATTTTAAAAACCTTCTCACGCCGAAAGCTGAAATTGAAAATACTTAAAAGGATTGTAGAACCTGCGCTAGGATCTAAAGTATCTGTGATAAAAATTTGAGTTCGATCAGACCATTTTTTCGAAGGGTCGTAATGTGACTGGATTGAAGGAACTATCGAAAAAATGCACAGTGAGAAAAACACATATTGTACACTGGGTTCAACTTTTTAGGCCATTTGCGGTGATGCTTATATCTCAGCGCGAACTGACTGGAAAACTGTGGAAGACGTCTCACTTTGATTAGCACACTTCCTTCTATCATGCTATTTACAAGAAAAAATTTGAATATATAAGAAAACAGAGAAAAATTTACAAAACTAAAAAGTTGAGATTTTCTAAGCTTTGAAGGAAAAACTTAAAAACATCGTAATGTTTACAAGGCAGGTTGTGGAGAGCTGGGTGTGGTCTCATTTTATAGCGCAGACTTTCTCCTATATTAGATTTTATTCAGCTCAAAACGAAAAGTTTTTTACAAAAAAGAGGGGCACGGGGGTTGAAATACCCTTAACGAGATGTAAAAACCAGTTTGACTGATATAAACGGCCGAAAACATGGTCGTTACCTTAAGATTTGATTCGACCATCTTTACTTCGAGAAGGTGGTATAAGTTTAAACCACAAACTTCCATATCGTTCGAAAATCGGACAAGTTCTTGGAAGTTTTCACAAACAGTTGTTGTGGAAATATGCACGAGATCGGTATCAAATAGGTTTGTACAGCGCATTTTTACTTTTCAGTTCTCAGCTATTACACCGGCGAATCGCGAATATGAAGTTAATTTTGGCGCGTGGTATCAAAATTTTTTAGGACTAGCACAACGAAAACTTCAGATCGAAACAAATAAAAACTGCTTGAAGGAGACTGGATGTTATTTGGGAGCTTGTACGCTATTCACTAGTAGCGGGCGGTCGTGACCAAGTCAAAACCCAGAGCATAGCACGATGACTTGAAAACCCTGCGGAATGATCAAAAGCTGTATATCTCAAATTGTGTTAAGTCGTTTCGTACAAATCGAGTGCTACGAAGACAATGATGTTTTCACAGAAATCGATAACGAGATAATTTCGAGCGTAACTAGTCCTGCGGTGAAATTGAAAGTGAGAGGACCGGCGAAAACTCACGATGCAGATTCCAGAGTGCGGATTTGATTTAAGATCTTACTTTTTAAGCTCAGATAAGAACAATTCAATTTGATGATGATTTGGTAAGCTATTTAATTCCTTACGAGAACTAACTGTTTTACTTTTTCAGCTAGCTTAGATAAATCGATAACTGGATATAAAAGTCGTGTCCAGCAGACACTTTCACTACATACATTCCAGTTTCTTTATCTTAACTTTAATTCATTAATTTTCTTTTACAGTCATTAACACGCTAGTTGCGCATCCATCGCAATGTAGTGTTTATACAACAATTAGTGATTCAACGCGGTTAATATCATCTCGTGGTGGAACAGTTTGTGATCGATTATTTTTCAATACTACGATTGTCACATATGTACGATTTACACCATCCGGTGGTAAACAAATAGCCACATCAGTTCCGAATATGGATCGATGTAATACACACGCTCCAGGTTGGACAAATGCCACATATCCAGCACTTGCTGGTCAAACAGTAAATGCAGTTGTTTGTTACCGATATAAAAATAATACATGTAATTGGTTTAATATGATAACAATAACAAATTGTAACAGCTTTTATGTATTTGGATTAATTGCACCACCAAACTGTAGTTTACGTTATTGCACAGAAAAATAGTGAAAAAACATGACAAATGTGTCCAAAAGACACAAGAAAAAAACAAAAACTTATTCCGACAGCACGTGGTAAATGCTAAATGTCGACGTCGGCTGATACAAAAAAAATTTATTTTCAAAACTGTTAAATACACTTTGTTTTTTAATTTAATTTAATTTTAATTGGAAGTACTCATATGCGTTGTTTCTTTTTCTTTATTTTTTAAATTATTTTAACAAAAGAGTACGTACTATTCCTGCATTTTTATACGATTTTTTTCCAGTACTTCGCTTTGTACATATAGTTATATATATATATATGTTGCAGGCAAACTTGGAATCCAGGCAAATTCCGAATTTGCCTAGGCAAAATTCGAATTCCATCGTTTGACTGAGCAAAATTCGAATTCTAACTTTGACTAGAGTTTCTTGAGGCAAAATTAGAATTCCAAGTTTGACTAAGTCAGGCCAAATTGGAATTAGAACGGAAAAAACAGAGATCATGGCTAACGAAGTCACGAAATTGATGATATATGCTAAAATCATGCTCTTAGTTTCTCCTGTTGGGTAATGAATCATTTTGCTGAACAGGATACTAATCCACTTCACCGCGTAAAGGTGGCATGATTGTCGAAGTAGTAGGATTTTTTTATAGAAGAAAAGTCATATTATCCACAACAAATTCACAAAAAGTTCACTTATCCATAACAGCAGAAAGCAAATCATCATATTTACAATTAATTTGTATTGAAGAACATTTATTTAATCAAAAACTTTTACACTATGTACACTTTAAGACACATAACACACTATTCTCCCATATGGCAACAACCTCCTCGCTTTGAATGACATTTTATTGAACATGATACATTAGCTTTTTTACCTGGACAGTGCTTTGTGGCACATTTTGATTTACAATCACATGTGCTTCCGCTTACTGCCCCACGTACATAAAGTTTGCATGCTTCGATAAACGAAATATCTTTGATTATCTAAAATATCCATTTCCATTCTTTCAGTTTTTCAGACTCGACACACGCAGAATCCTTATGTCCTTATACCTGAACACTTTTTCGTATATTTCATTTAAAAGCCATAAAATTTAGTATAAAGATCTAATAATGCTTGTAATGTATTTAGTTTTAGAAAATGAAGTACACTTTTATAGCATTGCATATTCTGTTGTTTTCCGTTGGTGGAATTGATTCGCAACAACAAAGTTCGAGTGGAACCATTAATACAAATCCTGCAGGTGGTGATGCAGTAAAATCTAGTACAAAATTATTTTCAAATTCCTTCGGCCATCCAACGTTTACTCGTAATTTCATTTGAGCGAAAAGTGCTCTCGTCATGACCTTTAAATGAAAAAAAGAGCAAAAAAATGTGCAAACCTTATCCAAAAAGAATGACTGCACAAAAAAATTTACTCACAAATAAGAATTACAGGCTCTGGAGTAGTCGGTGCTATCCATTTCGGATCATCTCCATCCGTCACTCGATAATAACATTTTTCTCTTGACAAAAAATAGTCGACAATCTGATTGCGATGTTCAATGACGTCGCTTCTCTCATGGCCGACGAAATAAGGTCTGGATTTATTTGCCGAATAAGTTATTCCCCATCTTTCTAAGTCCAAACGACAACTTTGTATCGAACGAATGTAACCTGAATCGCTTTTTGGTAAGTCATGAATTTCACGATACTTTTTATCGATGAAATCGGCCAATTCTTCGACCGTAAAAGACGCAGCTTTCCTCATACATTCTTGAACTGCAAATTCGCGAGCTTCTGCTTCAATATCGGAATAGATGTTCCAAAACGAGTCTCCGCGTTTCCCACCACGTGCGCTGCTCACAAATCTTTCAAATCCATAGTTAATCAGTCTGTCTGTTTGTCTGTGACAAGTCGGTACTCTGTAATCTCCAATTTTAGTCAAAAAGGAATCTACATCCGAATACGAAACGTTGAAATGTCTCAAAGACATATATAATAACACACTCAGGCATTTTGTACTACAGGTTTGCTTACAAAAGTCCATTATTTCATTTATCTTCGTTAAAATTTCCTCCGAGCTGAACTCAATGTCTTTACGTTGTTCTTGATACGGAATAAATTCATCTTCGCTGGAAGACTTGGGTGGTTCTTCAAATAAATATGAACTTGAACGTTTTTGAAAG
>CAJNOQ010002498.1:0-24033 GCA_905250885.1 Didymodactylos carnosus | reverse complement strand
GAATATTTATTAGAGAAATCACGAGTTATTTCTCACAACAGTGATGAAGGAAACTTTCATATATTTTACATGTTTTGCAGTATTTTCTCTATAAATCTTCTGTTGTTAAGATTGTTTTCTTTTAGAGAATTTGATAGCGGTTCTTCTGGTAACGGAATAAATGTCCACATTTTCAGAGAAAGATTATTAGCTTTTCAAAAAATATTTGTTCATGTTTCAGATCTGTTAAGGTGACAACTCTAGAGATAAAATCACAAAAACAAGCGCATACCGATGTTCATTTGGCATTCGTAATCCATTTCTTGCCAGCGTTTCTTGAGATAATCCCGCAAATAACATGTAAAATATATGAAAGTTTCCTTCATCACTGTTGTGAGAAATAACTCGTGATTTCTCTAATAAATATTCTTTTAAATGAGCTATTAATTAAACAATATATAACTAAAATTTATGTATATTACAAGAATACAAATAATAATTTACCTCCCAGAACATTTCCTGTCTGTGAAAAATGTATTTCCAAATATTTTCCAAAACGACTCGAATTATTGTTGATCCACGTTTTTGCATTACCAAATGCTTCCATGAGAGGATTAACCTTAACAAATATCAGAAATACCATTAGAAAATATTAAAAAGAAAATATTTTAGAAAATTTATACCTGATTAATTTTAACGTTTAACATTGTTTCAAAGGATATTGCTCGACTTAACAGATGTTGAACGATATATTTACAAGACTCCGTTTTTCCACTTCCGGACAAACCTATTAAATTAATGAATAATAGATGAAACAATTTTAATGTACATTCAGTTTAACATACCTGAGATAACAACACACTGTGATGCTTGTTCACGAAGCATATTTCGATATAATCGTTCAGCGCAACCATAAATATGCGGTGATAGTGATACAATTGATTCAGTAAGTTTAAATAACTCCGAGATCTGACAAATGAAAAACAAAAATCCGTTTATTACAGAATATAAAATATAAATAATTCAGCTAAAATGATAAATACATACTTTTCGTCCATATATTGGTAATAATGAAAATGGATTTAAAGCAATTAATATGTCACCAATCCATGTCTGAAATATTAAAACAAACAATGATAGTCTAGGAAAAATAAAAAGAATTTCAAAACTGAAAAAGATATGTTATTTGTTTTCTATAAAGATAAGAAGAAAAATCTTTCAACTCACATATACTTGTCCTTGACGAAAGCGTATTTCCAGATCAAATAATAAACTTTGTTCATTAATTTCAGGTAATTGTGCTAAATCATCGTTCGAATATTTGTTTGGTAATGACTAAAGAAAAAGAAAAAGATATATCAAATTTTTGAATTATAAATATCATCTGGATAATTTAGCATCTATGACTACGTCAGTGGTGAATCTACATGAGGGTGAAAGGGCGTACGCCCCTCCCTTACAAATTCTTCACGTACAGAGAAATCCGCAATTTTCTATCTTTAATGAAGGTTTTGTTTATAAAAAATTCAGAAAAACTTACACTACTTTGGAGACCGTTCAAAAAGAAATCGCCTCTCCCTTGACAAAAGATCTTTAGATCCGTCATTGGACTATGTGTAAGCACAACACAAAGTTATTATTCTTTGAATGTTTTATTCAATTTTCAAATTATCAAACTTAAAAAATATTTTCTGTTTTTTGGTCTATTATTTGTGCATGTTCGAATAGCATTTCTGATTTTGAAAAAAAAGAAGTAAATAGTAATCAATGTGAATGTCTTATTTACTGGAGCCATTGCGACATTTTTGAAAGTTTAATATTTTTTAAGTCAGTTTATTTAAGAGTATATCGCTTTTCTAACCTGTTCAGTGTCATCTGTAACTGATGCTAGTGATTGTTTAACAACATGATTATTACTGTAATAGAAATTATCTTTGTTGTTGTCATTGTCACTGCTGTTTTGATCAGTATGAAGATTCATATATAATCTGGTCATGGTACATTTTTTGTTTAAGTGTTGATTTCAACACATTTTTTGAATATGATTTATTTCGATAGATAAAAATTTAATATTATCAATGAAAAGAATGCAAAAACAAATAATTTTCTTTTTTTTATTAGAACAATAAGATTAAAAGAAAAATAAACAGGAAATAGACTAAAAACACACAAAATCAGTCTATGTCGTATGCTATATATTATCAAAATACATCAACATATTTGCGGTTCGACTCTTTCTCTTTTTGTCAAGAGGCTTTTCTTCTCTTTTTTTATTATTTTTCTTCTTCTTTTCCTTTTTAATTTTTCGAGAATGTTTATCGAAATTCTTCAAGTTTTTCTTACTGTCGAAGGCAATTGGAGTTGTATGTTTGTATACCTTTCATATACAATGAAGAGTACAGTGTGTGTACATGTGTACATGTATATGTTCACATAAAAAAAACTATTTAAAAAAAAAAGAAAAAAAAAGACGTGCATACATATATAAAATTTGGGACGTTTTATCACGTTTGATATCAGAAATCAAACATCAGCAGAAGAGAGAGAGAGAGAGAGAGAGAAAGAGAGAGACAAATATTTATTGTCATATCATTCACCCAATAATCAATAATACGGTTAATTTTTTTGTATATTTATGTTTTATTTCTTAAATACTTCTTACTTATGTGTGAAATATGAAACGCGACAGATAATATGAATACAGTTTTTTATTTAAAAAAATAAAATAGAAAGAGAGAAAAAAGAAAATCGTATGTCTAATACGTGGACATTAGTCTTTATTAAAAAAAAACAACAACAAATATATCCAAATGACGCATATAGAAATATCTCTCTCCCTCTCTCTATATATATATGTATGCAGTATTTGTTGTTTTTTCTTGATAAATAAAAGTATTATTCTGACTAGAATTAGAAAGGATTAGTTTTGAAATGATTTTACGTGCGGTTTGACAGTCAGTAAGCACATTAGAAAAACAAAAAGCTAAGTATTTATGTTTGAGAAGCGTATCCTTCAGAAAAACGTTTTTAGATATATGATAGTTTTAACGATAGTTGATAAAAATAATTCTTCTGTAACAGTATGCATTTAATTCTACGAATTATGTGATTTTCGATTGTTTAACAGTAGACAGGGGCGTAGTTACTGTGAAGGAGAGAGAAGAGGAGGAGAAGGAGGTGACTCATTTTGTCTTTAAAAAAAATTCATCGTTTTTGCAGCAACAGGATTTTTTTATTAGATGAACATATTTTACTAATCAACAGTAAACATATAACTTACATCAAATCAATTATTATTGAAACTTTAGCATTTTGATGTTGTAAACTTAAAATTATGACGAAAATGTCTACGATTATTCGGAAAAATCACGATAGTCAGTTCAAAGAAAAAATGTTTGTTTATCAGCAAAAATTTGATAGATTTCAAGTCAAGCTGTTCTATAGAAAAATTTTCAATTTTATTTTATTATGACTACTGAGAAGAGATAGTTTTCTCTGTTAGTATATTTTCATTATTTTTGCTTAAATATCAATAAAATTTTCGTTTAAGATGTGCAACGAAAGATGGGGAATAAATCAATAATTATAACAGTAGACTATATAGTCTCCAGACTCACAATATAAGAAAATTTGAATATTTACCAATTTTGTATTATTGTAATAGTCACTATTGATGTTACCATTCTGATTATAATAGTTTTCAAGAAGTAAAGTGTTTTGAATGAAAACAGTAGGACCCATTTAAAAAGTGTTATTCTCAAATTGAAGCGAATGTGTTTAACGTGTGTAAGTCTATGTCATTTATGACAAAAATGAACAGCAGAAGAAAAGCAGAATAGAAAAAAGAAGCACATACACAAATATCTTTCTATTCTCTAAGTGTTCAATTTGTACAAGTCAAAACTAACGGTATAGTTAAATATATATCTCATTTATTAAAAAGTGCGTTAAGTCGAAAATAAAAAGAATTTAAAGACGATAGAACACATATAACAGCACATATATACATAAAGAGAGAAAGAGAGTTTGTTTTTGTCACCCAATAAAGGATTACATCCTCGTACAATTGTTGACTAGAGTATATGCGATAAAATCTTCATATACACACTCACACCCAAAATAAAACAAGAGACAAGATCTTTCTTTTTGTTCGGTTCATCAATTTGATGTACACAGTTTTATATGTATATATATACATATAATATATATCGATGAGTATATTACGCGAAAGACTGTTTTTGTATTCCGAATCACTCTAAATGATTCACTTTTTATTACATGAGGAGATGGGATAATTGAAAACAAAAAACATAAGAGATGAACGCGTAATGGGAAAGAAAAAAAAATAATTATAGACACAGTTTGTATTTTAAACATGCTAGTCTACTCGAAACGACGCGTCAAATTGATAATAATAGAGAGAAAAATTATTTTCTATATCTCTTGTTCAATTGAATTTTATATAATGTGTAATAATCTTACCAAACTCAAACGAAAACACTAAATTTCTACGTCAATATCTATTCTCATTAAATTAATCAAAATTATCTAGGATTACTCCTGTTTATGAGAAAAACGACTAGATTATTACCATGTTGTTTTCTTCTAAAATGTAAAATTTTCTTACCGATTCGTGTCCAGTTGATGTGCCATGAAAGATATCGATATCCAAAGTTTGTACGTCTTCTTCTTCTTTCAACTGTGAATGTTTTTGTTCAAGAGTTTCAGTCGTTGTTGCGTTTTTAACAGGCCACTTTCTGAAATACAAAGAAGTAAATGCAGCTGATAAACGAAAAAAAGATTCCCAGATCATTTTTTGTTAAAAGTAAAGAAAAACTAGTTGTTTAACAAGTTTTTTAATTAAGATATCTGATTACTCTTAACAGATGTTATTTTGACTCACTCCAACATTATGAATAATCGCTCATCATCATCATCATCTTCTGTTTCGAAATTTTCTTGCTCTTCTTCTAATGAATCTTCACTTTGTTCATATCGTTCATGTTTTACTTCCGCACAAATTAATGCCAAACGAATAACTGTTTCGCGTGCAACTTCTACAAAAGAATTTTATTTACAAAAATTAAAAAAAAGAAGTAAAACACATGTCTACATCTTACCACTCGGCTTTCGTCCAAATTTATCTCGAAGACAAGGATTTGCTTTGGCGTCAAGAAGTAATTTTATTATCAAACCCTAAAACGATCATTAGAATATAAGTTCGTAGCTCAAAAAACATATTAGAAGAAAAAACAACAACAGTTTTTTGTATTTATCAAGGACCAGAATGCTTTATTCCAAAATTCATTGAATCATAGTTTGTACGATGATTCAGCAATACACCTGCCGGATCACGAGAAGACTCTATATGGTTGAAGCCACACTGCAAATTACGTTAGTAAATAATGTTTTTTTCTGATAAATAAAACAAAAATCTTACTTGAGAATGTTTTGCTGATAAGTGAAGCGCTGTTGCACCTGTTTCGTCTCTAGCATCAACGTTAACTGAATTTTTAATTAATAATCGCACCACATTTTCATAAGCTTTGGCGGCAGCAATATGTAACTATAGAAAAGAACAAAACTTCCACAATAATCATAATTCAAGACTTTCCTTTTCATTAAATATAAAAAGGATAAAACCATGAGCTACAATGCAAATTTCTTTTCTTCTCTGTAGAATAGTATTTTTTCAAGGTATATCGATGATCTCTACAGAATGTGGAAAATCTACTTACTTAGTAGAATAAAAAAAGAAAAAGAAAATTCTACACTATATTTTCCCGAAGAAATATTTTTCAGTTTTTCTTATTTAATTTTTCTCACATACAAACAATAAATAAGAACATGACAACCTTCACTCATAAGAGTGATGCATATTAAACTACGAAATACAAAAACGTCTAAATAAACTTTTTTTTACCAGTGTGATGCCATATTTATCCGGTTTATCTAATTCTTCATTTTGATCCAAGAGTTTTTGACAATCTTCAAGCATTACTTGTTCTTTGGATATTCGTACATTATCAATCTGCGGCATTAAAATGTCTAAAATAAAGCAAAAAAAAGTATATCAGGATTGTTGATGCTCTTTCAATACAACGTGATCACGTGAATGAGACTATTAGATCGTCTCATTTTTAAACCTTTTTTCAGTCGTGTTTCTAACGTTTTGAGCTTTTATCGTTTTCAAACTACTCAGATATCTTGAGAAGCACAGGAAGCTGAGTTGTATGGGAGATTTTTTCCAGACTTTTGAAGAGCATTCTGATTTCTTTTTCTGAGTTTGATGAGAAATCTTCTAATATTCACTTTTTTCATCAGATACGCACTGTATGAAGCAGTGCTGAAGTTTCAATCTGCCAATAGGCAGTGTTGTCTGACGAAAATAGCTTTACCTGGCATTGTTTCAGGTAAGATAGAAGGTTATTGTCGTTTAAACACAGCATAAATTATTCGAATTACAGTTTTCACAACTCAAGTCGGTAGAGTCCTCCGAGACAGATAGACATGTGGCTACTATCAAAAATATGCTGTTCTGAAATCGTGATACTTGTTGACAATCACTTTCGATTTCTACCAGAGGTGCAAAATATACCCATTTGCCTCGACGTTCGTCGGTGAAAAGTCATTGAAAAAAACATTTTTTTCGAGGAAATTTTTCGGGAAAGCTTTAGTAAAATAGAATTTTTGCTGAAAAATAACTGCAGTAGAAAATATTCTGACACTAGTAGGAAATATTTCCGTCGAAGGAAACTTGTCATTTACATGGGTAGATTCTGCACCTCTGATCTCTCCTGAACCTATTCACGTGATTTATCTGAAAATCATACAAAAAAAATCAAGTTTTAACTATCTGCTATTCATTCCGAGAACCAATCTTTGTATTCTCCTAAATTGATAATCAGTATTATGGGAACTGATATCGTTTAGTAGTATTTCTAATGAGAACTTAAAGCAAAGGTAGATTTTGTATAGTTTTTCATTGCATTATTTTATGCTTTTTCCTGATAAAAACAGAGTGCAAATCAAATTTTCATAATGTAAATCCATTTTGTTCTGTCATCGTACTAATATAAAGAATGTTGTGACTTATTGTATCTAAGATATATTGAAGGAATAGAGTTTCCTCGCTAAATTATAAGTTCATCTTTATGTAAGAGAAATAATTTTAAAAATGATAGTGTCATATTAAAGCTAAAGGATCGATTTTACACTACATATTTTGCTTTCTCTAATCATAATTCTTACTTTTATCGGAAAATGCTGTCGTCTTCAAAACAAAAACGTGTTTTAAAAAATTATGGGACAAACGGGATGGAACGGCTAATCCATAATTTGTTTCTTAAGGAAAAAAATGACATCGTGACAAAGTTTTTTGCACTACAATTCAAACATAGGAAAATGTTTGTCCTGTACGATGTTATAACTCATACTAGTAGTTATTGAGCTTATAGCATATATCGCTGTTGTGTTTGATTTTATATTCACTGTTAAAAGTAGCGAGCGTATCATTCATGACTCAAATAATGGAAGGTATTAGAAAGAATTAATATTTATTTAAAACTAGACTTGAAGTTTTTTCACCGAATATCGAAAGAAATATATTTTGTCTTCTTCTCAATATGAGATAAGCTGATTTTTGCTACTAGCTACCTTGTGATAATAGTATCCTTTTTTAGAGTTGATGTCGGCACTAAGTCTATTTCCAGTAACGTTTGAATTTTTGAATCTGCTTAAGCATTATGATCCACAAGTAACGGTTTTTTTCTTGTACTAGCTAAGTTTAATCTTAAACAATTTCTTGTCAACCTTTTCTGTATCATCTTTCTTCAAGAAGAACTGATACTTTGAGAACAGACGATATTATAATGAAGCATTTGTCAGATGTATGATTAATTCATAATAAAAACTTCGGTTGAAACCTCATCTTTTTTACCGTCAATAGTTCATTATTAAACTTTTTACTATATGTCTGAATTCTTATACGAATAAATTTATTTTTCAAATTCAGAGGTATGAACAGTGATTCGTCTTACATCCTATTTTTTTTTTTTTGAAAATTTTTTGTTTCTTCTCTAGAAAACTATATAGTTTTAATTATAAAACATGGAATATATAAAGTCAAATTTAAAAAAAATAGATCTAATAATCAATGTTTTACACTGCCTGAAAATTATTATTCTCATCCTCTTCTAAAACGTTGAATATACATTCCTAATTTAATTTATTTGTTTAGGTCGAAGTTTGAACATACCATTTTGTATTATTTTTGCTCGACTTCCACATGATGCACTTCCATCTAAACTTTTTCTTCTAACACGTGGTTCACTTCCAAACTAAATCATTTTTTAAAAAATTAAAATTAACTATAAATTTATGCAATATCTATATTACATACCTTTAATAATGATTGCTTCTCATCTTGATGAAGATCCATAGTATCTTTTTTTTATTATCAGATTATTTTTCACATAAGTTTTGCATATTGATTAACGTTTTTTTTCGATTTTATTAATTTATTTATTTATTTTGAGTTTTTTCTTTTTAGAGCATTAACAATTACGATGATAATTACCACAAAATGAATCCGTAATAGCCTGGCCTGGTTCACTCTTCAAAATACACCATTCTATATCTATTAGTATAGATAGTTGATATTCTATTAAAAGAAACACCAAGAGTGTATGTATCAAGTTCGAGCTGAAGATACGTTGTCAAAGTGTACACAGATACGGTGCGGCCAATTTTAAAAAGTTATGCTTCATTGCATCCTTTCTCATTTTTAGTTCATTAACAAAAAAAAAAAAAAAAAAAAGGCAAAAGAGTGAAATAATATTGCGTTAACAATAATGAGTATATAGAGAAAGAGAAAAGAAGTTTAATTACACTAAAATGTGTGTATATATAATTGTTTAACAAATGATAAAAATTCATTAGAAGAGTAACGATAAATTAGTGATAAGAAAAAAATAAAATACAGTTACACACTAGTTATTAATCAGATTAGATTAATCTACTACATATAGATAATTTGTGTAATGTTCAATGTACGATAACCTTGACCTTAATATGTCATATATATATATCGGCGAGAATATTATAGAAGTTTTGACAATACTGGATATATTTTATTCATCTGTTTTTTTTTTTTTTGTTCAATATTTTGAGAGTGGTTCATCCACATGAATACTGATCTATGAATTATAGTTTGTAACTAGTAAACAGTGCCGTGGTGAAAGAAAAAAAAACTAGAAGGGATAGAAATTTTTTGTGAGAATATGAATAGGTTTTGAGACAAAGGTAAAATGTATTTTGAGTCCCAAAAAAAAAAAAAGTTCTTAAATGCAAAGGAGAAAAAAAAGAAATTAAAAAATCAGAGAAGATGTACACTTCTCTACATCTTTTCTATTGCCATAGTCCTGCTAATAAGGTGGAGTACATGGTTATTTTTATACTAAAAATATAAATAATTTGGATTTACAGTGCAATATAACAAATTTAGATTGAAACGAAAACAGGAACATCTTCCTGCGCTATATTAAATAAGTTTTCAACTCTATTTCTTTTTTTTAGTCATTCATTCATTTATCTTTGATTTGATAGAAACTAATTTTTTTTTTTTTCTAGAATATGTGTACGATGCAATATTCATGTTTATCAATGTATTTCTATGGAAAAAGAAAAAAACCAATAAAATAAGAGAGATGCAACTCAAATATATTGTATTCAACCACATATATAGATTGAGTCATTTAGCATACATTTAATTTATTTTTCATGCTTGATTGAATCCATATGATTAAAAAACCTATGCTATCTAGATATAGTTTAACCGTAGAATAAAAAAATCAAAAAAAAAAAAAATCTTATGCTAAAAAGGATATGAAACATAGCTCTTATAGTGAAATCTTAGAAATTAATCCGTAGAATATTTTTTCGTAGTAAAAAATATATTCAAAAATACATGATACTCCTATAGCACGCAGATTTTTTAACCGGATAAATAGTGTCATACACTTCTTTTTCGAGTAATGAGTAAGAAGTACTAAGAAGTAAAAAAAAAAAAATAAAAAAAAGATTGTGAATGAGACTGTTCAAGAGAGCAATCTTCTTGAGCTTCATTTGTTTAATAAAAAAATTTTTATATGACGTAATATTAACAATGGTCAACTTAACATGAAAAGAGTAATCCATCTGACGCAACTATTTCTAGGTTTGATAAAGCATTCAGATACATAAGTAAGAAGCCTATATATATGAGACACTAATATTGTATCCAAATCTTAGAGTTTGATAAATTTTGTCTTCCTTAACAGTATATTGTTATATATTGACTTACGTGATTATGATAAATTTGCTCCGGTAACAATAACAGTCAAATAAACTACTCTACTACTTCTGCGATAACTTCATCTGTGATATATTATTCTTTGAAACAAAAAAAAAAACAAAAAAAACAAAAAAAAAAAAAAAGAGGAACAAAAAAATTCAAATTGGATGTTGTACGTACACATTTCTGTTTCTGTTCGTGTTTCTCTCTGTTCACTGCACAGCATACATGAATATGTTAATCCCCTTTTATTTCTTTTTTTTTTTGAACCAGCAGCGTATATATTTTCACAAAAGTAAATAGACTATGCATATTGTAGTATTAGGAAAAAAGATTTGAAGTCATTCAATGACAAACACGGTGGCACACGCCACTAAATTGTTGTTTGTCTTTGGATACAATGTTTTCATTTGAAGAGAAAAACAAAATGAGAGAGAGAGAGAGAGAGAGAGAGAGAGCAAGGTTTTTTTAAAACTGAAAGTGAGAATACCCTTAACGATTTAATATCTAAGCATATACATACATATATTCACATATTTATACGTTATGGGCAACAGGTCATTTATATTTTTGGATCTCAGTATCATGAGTACATTAAATTAAAAAGTGTGTATATGTAAAGAATTTGATATCCGTCTCATAGTCGTTTATGTTCAGAAGAGAATAGATTTTTCTTTGTTAAACAAAATTATGTTTTTTCTTCAATCATTCTTGATATACTGATCGAAGACTTTGCTTCTCTGTTCGACACTCTAATTTAAAAAATAAACAAACTTAATAAATGATAAGTATAAGAAGTTTACTCATTGATACAATCACTACTTGAAATGTTGAAAACTGCAGCGATATAACGTAAACATAAGGAATTTTCATGTTTTATTTTTATTTAAAGGAAAAAGGGACAAAAAAAGAAAAAAGCAAAAAAGTACAACAATTCCAAAAAAAATATCATATATATTAAATAATTGCAAAATACTTGATATGTATTGAATAATTGCCAAATGTGATATGTATTGATATGATTATAAATTATCACCAAATAAAGGAGTATACAGTACAATAACAGATGTGAAATAATTGCATATATAAATGCTTAGTGATACATTTTAAAAAATAGAATAAAACAGGGAAATAAAAAGAGAGGCTTACAAAGGAAACAAAGATTTCCAAAAAAATAAAATTTCCACGAAACTATTCTTTTGTTCGATGTATTTCTACTATACGAAAAAAAATCTGACAAAAAGTCTGATATGTTTGCGATATTGGAAAATAGTTTGAAAGAGAGTCAAAATCAAATAAAACTTAGATAATTGCTCGGCAATCCTTCATTTTTCGGAAAAAAACCCGAATCAAACAAGTTTGATATGTAAAGTGAAATGGACTGATGTGTAATAAAAAGATAGGATGACAGAAGCGAAAAACTTTCATCTTGTCTGATTAAACTAGAAAAACGTATAAAGTTCGAAAATTTGAACGATATAGAGACAATTGAACGTTTTGATTGAGAGAAAGAGAGACCATATATGAAGGGACAAGATAGGTAACACATACAAATCACATGTTTTTAAAGATAATTTTTTAAAGATAGAAATTTAAGAAATATG
The DNA here is from genome assembly GCA_905250885.1 of Didymodactylos carnosus. Classification (NCBI taxonomy): domain Eukaryota; kingdom Metazoa; phylum Rotifera; class Eurotatoria; order Philodinida; family Philodinidae; genus Didymodactylos; species Didymodactylos carnosus. The sequence continues at coordinate 12,117 of CAJNOQ010002498.1, read as the reverse complement.
ATGTCTCTTTTCGCAAATGCCGTTTGTTCGATGCCATATGTGGCAAATATTTTCTTTTGTTGGTTCCTTCCTCTGATCGTACAAAAATTACTTTATTTTTGTTTAAAAATCAGATGTACATGATGTCGACACATGATATGGCCTGCGCGAAAAGAGATATCTATTTATTAGATTTCTATTGAAATACCTAAAAAGAATGTCTGCACTTCTTTTAGACTAAAACATTACATTGTGATATCAATATCCTGACATATAAAATGTTGTAGCATTATCGGTTAAACACATACTTTTGGGTAAAAACATAATCTGTCATGTTATCTTTAACGAATATCGTTGTACACCAATGTTTCTTGACTAGGACTATAAGGTCCATTTAAACTTCCTCCAAGTGTCATGTATGATGCTTCATTATCATATTTTTTTTTGCTTGAATCATTAACATTTAATTTCGAAAATTCTTCGTTTGTTGTGCTCTCTTTTAACGGCATTATGTCAGTTGGAATATTGACAAGACAATGAAGAATATCATATTTAGCTGGTATGATACGATTTTCAAATAAGACCTTTGCTATATATGACACAAATAATATTGTAAATAAACTCAAGAGCATACAAAATGTTTTAGGTGGTATGAACCACGGAAGCAGAAGAACTTGTGGAATACCAACTTCAGGTTCACCGATCAAGGTACGAAACAGAAATCCAACAATATAAGCACCTAATGAGCCATACGTATTGGTAAAATTAGCATAAACGACACAAAGTAATTGTGGGAATAAAATGACATAAACTAGATCTGAACATAAGATCCACAGTAAATAAATGGATGGAACCGTTATTCCTATTCCTGCTGCTGCTGCTCCGACAAAAAATATTCCTATACGCATTACCCATAATACCTCGCGTTCACCAGCCTAAATGAAAGAATATTTTTAAAACTGTAAAAATCGATCATTGCAACTAAAATACGTACATTGTTACGAAATACCAATTTCCATACATTTCTTGCAAACATGGAACTTGCACTTAGCACACTTGAATCAGCACTGGACATGACCGCAGCTGATACAGCTCCAAGACCAATCCAAGCAATGGGTTTTGGACATAAATGTTGTAATACTAATGGCAATATCAATTTTTGAGCTTCGGGCGATGTTATGTTTTTCTTGATATCATAATCAGTTGCTGTCCAATCTAAAGATAAAAAACATGAGTGACATGATTCTGTTTCTAAATACTCTTATTCACTTACTTGTCGATTTAGCAATCGCTCCGATAAGAGCAGGTGGAACGGCCAGTAAAAAACATCCGACAGCTGCACAAAATGATAAATACATTGCTTTGTGAGCACTTTTGGCTGATAATACTCGTTGAAAATAAACCTGAAAATGGCGAATTATGCCGTAAACATTTTTTTGATGTTGAAGGAAGATATTTATTCACCTGCCACGGTATACCGCCGAAGATGAGTAATAGCAAATCATCGATCCATCTAACTTCTTGATGTTTTTCAATATGACCTCGCCATTCAGGCCATGTTGTTAATAAACTGCCCACACTTTTGTTTTTGAGTGCAAATGGCACAGCTAACCACTAAAGAGAAAGTATGAGCAATTAAATAAGAGTTGTAAAACTTGTTTAAAGTATAGCTTACTAGTCCCACAAATATGAAAAATAATTGAACAACATCTGTATATGCCACTGAATATAATCCACCGAATAATGTGTAAAATACAACAATAGCAGCTGAGATGAGAACTGATGCTGTTTGTGAAACATCTGTAAAAATGACACTAATGGTGGCACCCAACGCTGATAAAATTGCTGCCGACCAAAACACTTCTCCCATCAAGGCAGGTAAGAAGAGTAAACCACCCATTCTTTCTCCATATTTTTGCTGAAATGGATCTAACATCGTGACATACCCAGCGGCTCTCATTCGTCGCGCAAACAGCAGTCCTCCACATATTAAACTAATAGCATAACCCAATGGCGCTTGTGTTGACAATAATCCAGTTGAAAATACCATTTCAGCAGTACCATTGATGTATGCACCACCGACCCACGTAGCTTATTAAACAAGAAAAAAAGATTGAAAATAATCAAAATCATTAGTCAGCCGTTATCGAGCTCAAAGAAATTTTTTGTCATTTATAGAAGAATGGATACAATTAAATGCATTTGTACGTTTTTCAACGGTTCAGTCCCGATTCATCGACATTTTACAGTGTTGACTCCTCACTACCATTTTTCATCTGTCCCTCCTCCTCCCAACGTTGTCGATGAGTCAGGAAAAAATTAATGAGTCGACGAATCGGGACGATATCTTTTCATCTGTTATCAAAGAACAAAATGTTGAAGATGAAATGAAAAAAAAGAAAAGTCCGTTTAGTATAAAAATGAAAATTTTTTTAAACGTTAGCAACATACACCATTACCTGTCATCGTAAATACACCGACTAACAGTCCAATATTTCTTCCTGCCAGCATAATCTCTTCAGTGTCTGGTGCTTTTTCACTCGATTTTTGTTTACGGCCAGCCCATATTCCCACCAATAAGATCAGTACGTAGAAAATAATGATTGCTACTAAACCTCCAACATGGACAACCATCTTGCTCTTCTTTCTGGTTATTTACTATTGATTCTAAGAGAGTGGTAAAAATTTTATAATTATTTGAAGTTCGTATTTCTATTTATAAACGCAATAGATTACATAAGGAAAGGGTGGATGTTGATATACCGTAAAAAAAGAGCTGTATATTATGATTAGTAGTGTTAGCCATTACATAGTTCAACTTTTTCAATTATCCACATATTTAAGATGTAACCGCTCTATCCTTATTTGGGATAACACTATGATTTTGCAATCAAACAGAATTATCCTAATCCGACAAAATCCGATAAAATCAGTTTATATGTAACTGGTTAGACTGCGCGTCATTGCCATAAACCCGTTGCCGTTGCAGATTCAATTAATGTGCTTCGATTCTGTTTGTGATCGCACACTTTCTTTGACACTTCGTCACATTTTCTCTCTAGAAGTCAATGTAAAATAATAAAGAGAGGAGAAGAAAGTTTGATCTTTCAGACATAACTTCTTCTTTCAAGAAAAAGTCAACATGCTATATCTCAATATCAATGAGTGTATTGACTTCTAGAATGCTAGTTTTCTCCTTTCCTACGATTGTTTTTGTTAGAAAATAGTTCACGGGAAATGAATTAAATTAGATTACACTATGATTGACTCAACTATATTCAAGTTCAAACTAAAATTGATACAACTGACAAAAATAAATTTATGACAAGACTACCGTCAGAAGATTTTTAAATGGAGCTAGCTTTTCTTCTCAAATTCTTAACGGTACGCGTCGCTCACACTATTCAACGAGCGTGGTGTACACGTCCTAGTCGGTGGACTGAGGAGCTACTGTTCACTCATTTTCTATAAAAAATGAATGACAAAGAACAGAAAATAAAAAATTTAAGGCTATTTTAGCCTTGAAACACGTGAAAACCGGTCATATTCTACCAACTCCAGCAAAATCCGATGTCTGGAACTCAAAGGATCCGGTCGGATCTCTTCAGTGCAATTAAAGACAAAAATATACAACATTTCAGTTAACTATGTCTAGCAGCTACCCGGTCTGGACGAGTCCGGAGAAATATCGCGTACAAGTTGGGTCGGAGTCGTTAGAAATCTAATCCGAGTCCAATAATGTTTAGATCCTTCTTTTTATTGCTGCGATTTATTTTTTTAATTTACTGGCAAACAAAGAACTGTAATCATCATAATATTTAGAGCAGGTAATGTTCCTGATATTGAATGAGCAGATGTAGGCTATTGAATTGCGTAATACATGCAGGCACAACTCACATTTGAACTCAGAACAACAAAAACGAAAGTGGAAGATCAAAGTTTTCTGTTCATCAGTCTAAAAACTTGAATCAATCGGACTCGAGTACATAAAACTCAAGTCTACGTCTGATTCTTTACAAAAAATCTGCAGTCCAAGTACAAGTCCGAATCTTCCAGAAAAATCGTAAGTCCGAACTCGAGTCCAAGCCTGGACTCAGACTCGCTCAACCCTGGTAGCTACAGTATAAATATGAGTTTTTATCGCTGCTCGTGAACAGAGAAATCAAATTTTTCCTGCTCAAATCATGCTTTTCCAAGAAAAAAAGGAAAATTCATAACTCAGCAGTGAAAGCCTAGAAAGTCAACCCTTTTAGATCTTTTCACTAGGGACTATCTCATCATAGTAGTCCCAGTCCAAAAGCGCTTTATCACCTCGAAATGTTTCCTCACGAGATTCAATAAGTTTATTCATAGATATATAGAGAAAATGAGCTTTCGAATGATATATAATAGCTGGAAATAGTTGTGGAATGGACACGCAACGTATAGAAAATACGAGTGGTATTGTCGTGACGCTCGCTGGATGTTCCATAGAACATCAAGAAAAGAAAAGCCTAAATGCAAAGCATGTAGCTTCACGCTTTACTCACGCTGTATCTAGTCCGTAAATATCATCAAAACCCGACAATGAACTAATTTCAACCAAATTAGTCCTTCCTTTTGTTAAAAAGAAAAATCAAGGTATAGAGAAAAGACGCGTCTCATAGAAGATGGTACAAGTCTTTTTCTAAAACTTTCCTGTTTGCTGTGAATATCAAATGTGTTTTAAGAAAGAGTTCGATAATTATCATTGAGATTTATTTAATTTTTGTTTCAAAGAAAGAAAAAACTTTATGTCGTCAATCTTTTGATATCTTATGAATAATATGTGTGCGAAAGTTTCAAGGAAAATAAAACGAAGATTGGTACATAGCATTCTATAGAAATTGTTATGGTAATATGAGCCAACAAGATCTTGTAGTATGGAGGTTCTTTTTTTTTGCTGAATTTCAAATTAATTGCTCTCTAACGCTTATGGATATTAGTATTCTCTGGAGAACATACATCAAGAGATCGAATTAAGTCTCAAAACCGTAATACTTACTACGAGAATAAATGAGATTTAAGCTTCTCTTCAAAAATCCGCATTATAGCAATATTTGCTTTATCTGAAAGATTTATCGTCTGTTTTTTTTTCCTTTATCTCTTTTCTTAGCCAGCAATGAGAGAAAAAAAAGAAGGACATAGAGGCAACTTGTTTTTCTTTTTTTCCAATGTCAGTCAACGTAAAAGTTATTTTTTCTGACACTTGAACATCTTGCATTGAACAGCAAAAATTCTATATTCTTTTTTTTCCTATTCTCGTGATAGAAAAAAATACTATACGCACAAACACAGACAAGATGAGTAGGCTTTTATTTGATTAGATATTTTTATTTTGTCTGATCGACAAAAAAAATTTTGTTTGCATTCTCAAACATGAGATACTACGACAGGAGAAAAAAATAAAAAAATAAAAATCTTAAACGCAATTTGTCAAGATTTTTATTTTTAAATGAAATAAGAACGAGAAACAAATTTTGCAGAATATCAGTGTCTATGACAATTTTTGTTCATTCTACATTTAATATGACGACTATATCTAAACCCAAGATCTTTTAATTTTTCCTTTCAGAACGATGAATATATATATATATATATATATATAAGAAATGTCGCTTTTCTTTCTTTTTTTTCTTCTTTATTGAAAAATAAAGTATAAGAAGAAGAAAAAGAGCCAAACTCAATTAATTACTCATGTAATTACTAACTGGATTGAAATACGTGTGGTGTGGATTGTATTCGATGGTTAAATTACGTTTTCAAAGAATAAAATATTTTATCAAATTACATGTCTATATTTATGTGTGTAGTCATAATTTCGAGAAAGTTTTTGATAAAAATAATTAATCAATTGATTCAATGAAAAAAATAAATAAACTTATCGGAAGACATAATTAATTTTAACAGATTTGAAATTTTAAAACTTTTGTTAAAATTCTTGCTTTTATCCTACAAAGTTGCTATTGTAGGTCAAATAAATTATGAATTCATATATGTTTTTTTCCATAATGTTGTTATCAGAGTACAAAAGCGTTTTCATAGTAATAGACATTGTTATTGGTTTAATATCGTTCAATACGATTTAAAAATGCTTTAGAATCAGAACATTTTTAGAGTCATAACGAAAATGGTTGTATACTCGATGAGAGATTATTCAATAAACAGCGCTGTTTATTTTATCTTCTTAGTACTAAACCTTTATGAAAATCGTTGCTCTATTTATAGTATGACGATTGACATAGAAGTTACCTTTAGTCTTAATGAATTTTGTATTGTTATATACAGTGAGCATCAAAAATAATCATATAATGAGAAGGAGAAAAAAACGTTTTCTTTTGCTATATTTCAATTAGTAAAAATAAGCGATTGATTGTTATATTAGTTAGCATCATATTTGAACATTGTTGAGCTATAAATAATTAGGTTCAACTCCAGTACCTTCTAAAATTTTCAAAGAATTTATTATTTTGGAATAATAAATTCGTTACAGTTCTTATATAAGCAGGTTTTTATGTATGCATAAGTGACTGAAACAAATTAGAAAAGAACATCATTGAAATAATTCTATCATTATTGACAGGCAAATCCTAACATATTTTACTTTTTACTATGCAGACAATGGTTAGAAAGAGCAAACTCGAATTCATATATTAATGCACATCTTTTTTAATCTGTATGTATCTTTATTCACTAATGTATTCAACTACAAAAGGTACCCATATAGGATAAATTAGAAAATTCCCACTGTATGTCACTACATGAACAACAAAGGTGAATAAACGACGATGCAATTAATGTAAAAAATATTGGAGAAAGAAAGAAAGAGCAACCAAATTGCCTGATAGAACGAATAAAGTGAAGGATAGTCGTATACATTCTCGTAAGACAATTTTTAAAAAAATGCAAGAACTGATTTATAAATGTCTCAAAAGTATGTGTTTCACCGCCAAGCAAGAACTCTTTAAGAGAGAACGGAACTCTTGAAACAGAAGGCAATGGTATACATCATACTGAGCACAAATTATAAAGAAGTGCTTAGTGGTTTCGTGATTAGATCCGGATGCATATACTGGTGACAGTTCTACTTCGCTTGAAGAGAACAAATACTCGTTCAATTAAGAAAAATTGACTCCAAACCACGTGTGACGAATTTCTTTCTAATTGACGGTTGTGAGTGAGTACAAGTATAGTATCGTGTAAACAATTTCATACCTGATTACCATTACAAATAAAAGACTTGTTTAATGGAATGCGCCATGTTATATTTCTAGACATAACTCCTCTACTTGTGCTTTTATTAGGTTGGCAACAAAGTTCTTGAGTTTTTTCTAAAGATGGAGGAAAGAAAAAACGCAAAAACTTTGTTGCCAACCTAATAATTTAGTAAACTTGAAAGCCAATTAATAATAGAGATGAAGCAGCGGAAAAAAAATCGATGTATTGCTGCTTAGATTCATCTGACAAAGTTTTGTGCGTGGTTTCCTAGAAATCCAATTTTTAACCAGGTCTCTAAAATTTACCAGTCGGACCGAATACTTTTTTTATAGACAACTAGGATATTTAAAATCTTAATTTTTTTTCGTTTTTTGCTGAAGAAATATGAGGCTTGAGATTCGGTCAGATCAGATTGAGGATGAAGGCGAGGGTGACTTTTTCAAAGCATTTGCGGTGATGCTTATATCGACGCATAAAACTATTGGAAAATTTCTGGAGACGTCTCTTTGTGGAGAGAATACGTTGCTCTATGAACTACATATATATGAAAAACGTTTGAAGACACTGGAAAGGGGTTAACGAGTTCAGTTTTTTAGCCTTTTGAGTAAAAACTTCGTACCTTTTCAGAAAAAGCCGTGAATGACTGGAAGCTGTTTGATATGGTTCGAAAAAACCAACTTCTATAGTACAACGTATGTTAATCGGAACACTGATCACTCAGCATCCGTGACTGGTCGGTCAAACATCTCATTTTGTACAGAAATGTTTGATCTACCTACTTGCATCGAACAAAAACTTAAACAAAGAAAACGATTTGCTGAAGAGACACGAGCAGTCATATAACTGGTGATCAGTTATCATGCACAGTTATGGTATTGCAGAATGCTCATATTTGTGCTATAATTAAGTTTAAACGTTTTTCCTTCTAGTAAATACATAGAGCAAACATTTTTCTGCAAAATGAGACACTCTGCAGCTAGAGAGGATTCTTAATAACCGCGATGTAACAATTTTCCTAGATGCTCTGATGTATATATGACTGATACATGCCTACGTTTCACAGTACTTTCGTCATCAGGTAACGCTGAACGCTGAAGTTGTTTGCAGTAGTGGAAGTAGTTCAGTATGGAGTAGTCCAAATGCAAGCAGTGTTTTTACAGTCAATAAGAATAGTATATAAACGTGAGAAAAACGGCAAAATAAAGCGTTATTATACACATGAACTTGCGTCACGTGTTATAACGCGTTATTAGTGTGACGAAAGTTGTTTTTTCTGTGACAAAAATTAACATGACGAAAGTGCTATCCCTCATGCCTACACTAGAGATGTATGCATCTTTTAAGAGTACATTTTTTTATTGTTTCAAATTGTTACATCTCTAGTGAGGAATAGCTAATAATCATTTAGCACTTTTAATAAAAATATTGAGAAAACTTTTTTAAGAGATGCAATCAAATGTCATTAGTTGACCGATTCGAATAATAGAAAACGCCTGAAGTGACAAATGAATATTAATATTAATTTTTCTTGAAGAGATATGATTATGAATTATATGGTGACAATATGAGATTAAGCGCAAATCGATCTTGATGGTTAATTTTTTGTCTGTTCATGGATAAATATTCTTTTTTTCCGCTATAAAAAAATGTAAACACCCAATTAAAAAAAAGACCATCTAAATTAGTTTCTTATTATACAAGATCACATTTACAAAAATAAATCATCACAAGCTATTTGCTGACATTCTTCTTCGACATATTGGACAAATACCTGTGCTTGATAACCAATTATCAACGCATTCCGAGTGAAATAAATGTCCACAACCTAATTTTTTCACTTTCAAATTTGGTTGAAAATCTGTTCGACATATAGCACCTGAAACATAAAGAAAAAAGCTCGAAATGCGTGTTTTAACTGGCATAAAAAATACATTTACATTCTGTTTGTGCAAATTGATCTTCAAATTGACCAAAGACAACCATTGGTAACGCATTGATACTATCTCTGGTAGCCGGCAAATTTATTGGATTCGGACCACCACCCGGTGTAGACGGCAAATATCGTCGTATTATTTCAAATAGAGGTACGGTGATTGACGCTAAACACAAACATAAATGAAATCAGTTAAGCATAAATAAATGTAGAGATGACTTACCTGGTAGACAATAGGTAAGTAATATTCCAAAAACGACACCGACACAACATAACACCACAACTAGGGGTACGGCAATCAATGGCACTAGAATACGTATCCATTGCCAAACAAGTAATGTTTTATAGAGATTAGGTGCGTATTGTTTGCACGGTTGACCATTGTTTGGTCGAAAAAGATAGAGTGCACCAACGGAAAAATAATAAATAATAACGACTGTATACAAATAACTGAACCAATAATAAACAAAATAATATTTGATCATGGCTGTATTGCCACCATTTGATAATCTCATTAGAAATCGGTTAACTGCTAAATTTAAAATATGTAAAAGCGTTGTTAGTGAATATAGAAAAATACCGACATAAGCAAATGTTATTAACGGTGCACCAAGATATAAATCATCTGTGACTTTATAAGTACATGCATCGTTCATCTTTTGTTCGTTTGTTTTAGGTAACGCTACTAGAATAGTGATAACATATGCACCGTTGATAATAAGAACAAATACCAAGATAAAACATTCCATTAATAATGAACGTCGAACAGGGATTTCCGGTCGAGTTGGTGGCATTAACATTAACAGCCATGTCGAAATGCATACAATTCCCACAGAAACTCGTAATAACTCACATTCTTGATTAATAATTGTTGATTGAAAACAGTAGACAGTACCAAAACATGTTGGAATCAATTTACAAAATAAAAACAGACCACGAAAAGCTGATGCACATTTGAGAAATGATGGCTCATTATCTACTGTTAAATCCTCTGAACGTTTTAAAAATTTTCGTATAAACAAAACAATTATAATAGATAAATCGATCAAATAGAATACTAGTAAAACGATGGCAATTGTTCGTAGACGTTGATTTTCACATTTACCATTTCGAAGACCGTTGATTAATAGACTGATGTCAATTATACGATAGAGTAAATATAACAAGCTTTCACTAGAAAAGATAAGTATAACGTAAAAATAATTAATGAATTTGATGGTGAATGTGAAATGCTGATATATTGACATTCTTTGACTTTTTTTACGTTTCTTATAAAACTAAGTATATTTAATATAATTGAAAAACATTTTTGTAAAATCATTTTACACAAAAGCAAGCTTTCGATACTTCACAGTATCATCAGCAGGCTAATATAACTGTGAATTTAGAAGAGAGAGATGAATATACATACTAGTTGAAACAGGGGAGAACGAAAATACTAGAAAAACTTAACCATAGAAAAATATGTAGTATAAAATCGAGTTTCAACTAGTATGTATATTCATCTCTCTTCTAAATTCACAGTTATATTAGCCTGCTGATGATACTGTGAAGTATCGAAAGCTCGCTTTTATGTAAAATGATTTTACAAAAATGTTTTTCAATTATATTAAATATACTTAAAATATTGATGGTAGTAATCGACAACGTATTATCTATAAAAGCTGATCCTGAAATAAACAAATTACGAACCTGCATCGTTTGTCAAATTCCGTAAATTTATCAATCCATGTTGATTGCGGTGCACTCATGCCATTATGTATTGCTGTGCCCTCTGATTGATTATTACTATATAGACTCGACATTACCGTTATTATTGCATTTTTATCTGAAAAGAAAAGAAAAACATGTTGTCCATGACAATATTTTCTATTAGATCATCTATAAAATGATTAATGACGCTATTTATATCAATGCACTATTTCACTTGTTATAATTGTGTGTCATTTAGTCATTTCTCATCCCTCATTTTAGTGAGAAATAAAGCCGTTCAGTTTTTATATAATATAATATTATTTAAAATGTTCACCATCTATTATAAAGGATATAAGTACAGTAGAAAGAAAACAACAGAGGGAAGAAAAATTATTCTCGTGTGTTTAGAAAATGTGTAGACAGAATAAGAGCGCATATTTTTGCTCGTTTTTTTTTTTCTTTCGTATTTTTTTCCACTTCTCCAGTACTCACCAACCGTTACGTTAAAAAGCTCAAAACATATACGGAATAAAAATTGAGAGAGAGAGAGACATTTATTATTCATCCCAGTAAAAAAAACAAGCAGACATTTGAAAATCATAGAATGTTTGTCATAATAAGTTTAAGATAACCTTTTGATTTTTAAAAATCATCTACTGTGATGTAAAAATTTTCACTCGATCGGACTATTTTTTCGAGAGGTCATAATGTGACCGGATGAAAACTGGAGTTTTCCAGAAAACCCATAGAAGATCATGCCAAAAAATTCTGAGCAGAAATATATCGATTTTCTTTTTCGCTCTTCTATCTCTGGTATAAATTTGAACTCGGTTGGACGTGTGTTCCGCATTTGGTAACAAGGTGAAAAAAGAGGGAGGTACTCTTAAGATGTCGCTAATTCAAAAATCAAGCAAAACTTTTTTCACGATATTCAGGGACGTAGCGAGGGCTCCAAACCAGGGAGGAGGTGACTTTAAATTATCCTGTTAAATAATGTTGTATTCCTGTTAAAAAATTCGTATCAAATTACTTCTACTACGCAGGAAAAGAAGATTTATGATATTTTGCTGCGGAAAGAGCAAACGTTTTCTGAAGCAGGAGAGGGGTCATCCGCCCGCACTCCCGCGCGATCGCTACGCCCCTGGCGATATTTATACATGTTTACATACAGCTCGTCGAGCTGAGTAAGAATATGTGCGTTTTGGTCTTTCAGATTGACTCTGTGAAGAAAAAATTTGAAAAAAATCAAAATTTTTAATTTTTAAAAGAACGCT
>CAJNOQ010002497.1:0-24038 GCA_905250885.1 Didymodactylos carnosus | reverse complement strand
CTCGAAACATGTTTCTTATAGGTTTTCGACAATGCTCTTTCCAGTGGCATCGTTTTTAAATATTGAGAAAGTTTTCTGAAGGGTTTTCGAAAGATCGGATCTCTGGAAAACTCCTTAGAAAACTTTTCCAAAACCCAACTCTCATGCCATTAGAAAGAGGATCATGAAAAACCTATAAAAAAATGGTTCATGAAATTTTAGTTCACTCATAAAGCTAAAGTCCGCCTGCTCTAGCAAAAAATACCCACTGTGATCCTCACCCTGATAACTACTTAAATTCATTCAAACATTGTGACTAAGTTTTAGGAAGAACAATCATTAGTCAACTGGCTACTTAATTGAATACTTTGCAAATGAATGGTACTGCTGCTTTATTAGCAGTTAATCTGCTTTATTAGTTAGTATACATATGTTATCTAATTATTGGAAAGTAAATCCATTATAGCAAAAAAAACTATATATCTCTTTTTTTCTACAAGAAAAAGGCTAATTAAAATAAAAATTAATCATCGGAAAGTCAATTCTGTGCACGATATGTACATCTACATATATGACTAAATGAGACGACTTTTATATTCCTTCTATATACGTACACGCGTTTCTTTGTCTGTGTTGTCTCTAATGTGTTAATAATACTTTTTTCTATAACCACGTAGTGAAATATTATCTAGAGATATTTGACCTTGGTTGACCTTGGAAAGTGAGTTAAGATACCTCTAAAGAACAAAAAGGTAGAGTACCATGAGTATATATTTTACAAAAGAATTGCTCAGTGCATTGAAGGAAACTGTTTTTTGATCGTCTGAATTTTTTAAAAAAATCTGAAAAATTTTAGACAGCCACCTGAAAAACCTGACAGGTATTTCGAATTTTAGACTCTCATCCCTGCCATTATGTATACTTATGTCATACAGAGTTTTTCTTCATGAGTAACACTTTTTCGTCTCTTGTTAGAGACTTTATGTCATATAATTGTTTTTCTTTCCTAAACTAGATACAAATACATTCGAATTTGTTCTCTAATAGACAGATCAAGAGTATCAATTTGATAGCGTCATTCTCTTTCATAGATTTTACCTTTTCTTGAACAAATGTCTTATGGAGATTTACGAGCATTCAAGTTTCCTTCATCTGATTTGTCAATATAGTGGAAAAAAATATTCTAAATTTTTATTTTATTGATAAACGATATTCTAAACTTTTTTGATAATTGATTAAAGGAGAAAAAGGAGATTAATGCAACTATTGCATTGGAGCTGTAAAATTTTCCCATTATTGTTGACAGCTATGAAAAGTGTTAAGAAAAGGTAAGTCGGAAAGACAGTACAAACGATTTCCACGGTAATCAGCCCTCATCCATGATTGATTATCCATTAACGAGGAAGATAGCTGATCTCATTCGTTTTCCGTTATTGGTTTTAGTCCCTATTTGTCCACAACCAAGGAAAAAGTTTTTCAAAGTCGATTAGTCGTGAAACGATACTCTTCTTCACTTTGCATTCATTTTCAGTTATGAACGATACAGAACAGCCTAAATGGTCCACATTCCGAACCTGTCGGATTTTTATAATGTACTTTGAATGAACTGTATTAGGTGAAAATGGACCAGAAATCCTATTTTCCGCTTTTTGAGCTCTTTTCCAAAAACGAACATTACCACAAGATTCCTTACGCGTGGTTGATTACGCATGTTTCATGTAGTTTCAGAATTAATCAAAGTCGCCGAATAGTACTTGTAAATGTTATTTCAGTTTAGTGGCACGATATTCCAACTGCAAAATTTCTTATTTCGATATATATCTGTGGAGCTTTCGAAGCTCTATCAAATAATATGTATAAAGGACTTTATATGCTATTAAACCTAAAAAGTTATATAGAAAATATCAAATATTACACTGTTCATGTTTAGGTACCGTCATCAAACTGAGCGTATTATTTCGTACATTGGTGTGTCAAAAATATTTCATAAATATAGTTTTGTAGGTGCTATTTGTTACTATATCACATAATATTAGCAAACATTTTATAAAACTGAAAAAGAACACAAAAGTGAAAAAGAGTATCTTTTCACGGCTGATCAATTTTGAAAAACTTTTTCTTTGATTGTGGGCAAATAGAGACTAAACTCAATAACGGAAAACGAATGGATAATCAAAATGAGTAAGAGTCGATTATCGTGGAAATCGTCTCCCCTCTTTTTATAAAAAATATTCTATGAATTTTTATGAAATTTATGCGTCTAGAATAGCAAATAGTCATTTCTTTATGTGGTGAATTTATTTCGAAGAATACTGTCACAGAAAAAAATGAACATTATAAATACAGACGATTCGTTAAATAAGAATAAAGAGTAATTTACAGAAAATACATACGAGAATAATCATCCATAACTGTTTCAGATAGGAAGCTAATCGCTATTGTCTTATAGACGCCGTTAGGGAAAGAAAACGGTAATATGACCAATCATCACTGATTAAAAAATATCACATAAAATACTAGAAGTGAATGTTTGCTAATATTATGTGGTTGTAAAACTAAAATTTAAATTAAAGTTGTACCACGTTGAGTTTCACATTTTGTATAGGATATAAATACAAGATTGGATCGATGTGTAAGACAAAATGAATGACCTGTTCGAAAAGACTTTTTAAAGATATTGTTGAAATATAAAAATTGAAAACAATCGTCTAATGGAAATGTTTAAAATTATAGGGGATACCTATTATAAATTTCAAAATTTTAATTTGATTCAAGACTCCTTTGAGGTGAATATAAGATAAGTATTGGTAACTTTTTAAGTAAGAAGTTCTATAATCGTACTATCTTCATTGTATAATTTGAGCTTAAAATTAGATTTAAGCTTCTGGCTGTATATTACTCCATGCTTTTAATGGAACTTTTCGTGTGACAATTGGTGGAAGTGGTCCATTAAGACGCATTGGTATGGTTTTTATAGAAAAATTAGCATCTAGCAATGGCGATGTTGTATTAGCATTTATTAACAAATGTCTTTGACGTTTTGTGTATTTTTCTGGTTCAGTTGTTGTTTGATTATTTAAATAATTTTCCATAGTTGTTTTAGGAATCCAAACAGTAACCGGTACTGGAGATGCAGTACTATGCCGTTTTTCATTATTGAGTGCTTGTGGTGGAGTCGGTGGCCGCTTTGAAGGAAATAAACCTTTAGAGGATGAATCCGTTGTTCGATTTGTTAATGATGATGAACGCGCTGATAAACGACGTTTAGAAATTGTTGTATCAATATCACTTTTTGTCGATGTATCTTGTGATTCTTGTTGTTGATTATTTGAACGTAATAAAATTGGTTTATTCGGTAATAATATTTGTCCTAAACGTTTTGTTTGTAATTGTTTTTCACGATGTATTTGTGTAGTTAATTCAGCTATGATTGTTGCACGTTTTTCTAAATCTATTTTAAGTAGTCGATATTTTTCCTGTTGTAAACGTATATCACTGGCATATTGACGATCGTTCAATAGCAACTTTGTTTCATAACTGTTAATTGTCATTTCTTTTTCATTTAATGTTTTTTTCAATATTTCTATTTCATCTTTATATTTTAATATCTCATTCTCTAACCGTTCGATTCTTGCTTGAAATTTGGCTAAAAAACAAATAGATATCATCGTAACAATATGTGTTTTCTGAGAAAATAGTTTACTTTCAACGGCAGAATTTGTGATAATATGACCATTACCAATGGCCATTTGGAACGTGAGATCTAAACAAAAAAGAGCTTTATGTCCTTGATAATAATATCCAGAGATGCAGAATCTACCCGTGAGAATGGGAAATTTCCCCCGACGGAAAAAGTTTGTCAAAAAATTTCTCGACATAATTCACGAACAGAATTTCTTTTTACAAAAGATTTTCAAAAAGATTTCTCTGAATCAATAAATTTTCCCTCGGCGACTGTCGGAGCAAACAGGCAGATTCTGCAGCTCTGATAATCTCCAATCAGAAATTTGTATTCTCTCTAGATCCGGTTCTGTATCACAAAGACAAACTAATGTCCTAAACTAGAATTGACTATAATAGCATACCGCTACATTTATTTTGTAATTTAGATATTTCTTCATGTAATGCTTGCAATGTTGACGCATGTTCTCGTTGAATAAATGTTATTGATTTTTCAGCACTTTGTAAACGTTGGGCAAGATTGTTTGTTGATGATGATATTGAAATGATGTCTGTCATGTTTGCGATATTTTCCTGAATATTTTTACTTTAACCTATAAAATATTAAAAATTTAAGTTTGCCTTAATTTTTAGTAGTAATTGTAAAAGTGAAAAAATTTAAATTTTTTTAAACTAGTATCAAACTACAAGAGAGTTTAACAATGTCTCTATTTTATTCTATGTTAATTATGCCATTTTTTAAAGACATATATACATCAAATTTTTCGACGAAATTTTTATACAGAGCATATTCAATAAAAAATAGAAAAAACACGAACAAATCGAACATATCTGTCATTAATAATATAACCAACATATATGCATGTATAGAGAAAAATCGAAAAATGATTATACTGATGAATTGATGATATTCGTCTATAACAAGCAAACAAACTGGTTTTCTCTCTCTCTCTCTCTCTCTTATACTCTCTTCCTTTTGCGTAATCTATTATATATCAGAATACGAGCATAATATTGAAAAAAAATAAAACAGTCAACATTTCTTTACCTTTCTCCGTTTTTCGATGACAACATTTAAAGAAGGAATGTTTTTTTCGTTGAAAATAATGATAATAAAATTATAATAGGTTAAAAAAAATAGAATGAAATAAAGTTCACATATACACACACACACACAAACACAAAACGAGTTTAGAAAAAATTGATTGAATATAAATATAAATCAGGGAATAAGAGAGAAAAGAATAGAAGAGGTGATCTAGAATAAAAAGACATTGTCTAAAATTATTGTTAAACTCTAGAGTTCTTTGTATTGGTGACATATTGACGAGAATAGGCAAAAAAACGAACCAGCCGGATACTTTTGTAGTAATAAATTATAAAGAAAAAACAGCTGGTCAAGGTTGAGAAATCAGAGAGGTTAAAAGTATTGATTATAGACTATAATTTAAACAATGATTATGGGTCACTAAACGATCGAGATTAAGATTATACTAAAACTGTCTTTTACGTATAGTAATCTCTGATACTAAAAATCTTACGGTGATTAATCTATCAGTAAAATACGAAAGTCAATTATTTAGAAAATCTTATTAAATGAAAAAATATAAAATTTAGACCGCCTCGCCTACATACAGTATACAAATTTAACTAGCAAAATTGTGGGTATAAAAAGAAAATAAGAACAAAAAACAGAAAAACGATTATCTGACAAACGAATCTGGCTAAAAATTTAATAAACGCCTACAATAACTGTTCAATGATCTTTAATATTATAATTACGAATGACACGTGGCTTTATTGATTCGGTTGTTGGTTTGATATTTGTTCGATTTGGACGTGTTTGCTGTCGAGCAGTTAACGCTTTTCTTTGAGGATTGATATTCATTGATTCTAAAATGAATAAAATCTTTAACAAATTCTTTTTTTTTGTAAGAAAAAACAACAACTCATTGAACGTACTTTGAGGAGACATTTTACTCGGTGTATTATCTAATACTTTCCATAGATCACGAATTTGTTCGGAAGCTACAGTTGTTATCGTATTTCCACTAACATTGAGAAGATCTAAAATATGATATAATCTGTGATCAAACAAAACACACTGTGTAAGAAAATTATGTCCAAGTAATTTTGCTATTACTTACTTTCGTTTTTTTCTGCAGGCACACTTCTTGGTCTTTGTTGTTGTTGTTGCATTTCGGATGCTACATGACTTGCTCGTTTGCGATTTTCTAATTCCTATGATAGTAAAAATAATACATATCTTTCATAGACATAATACTACCAATTAATAGATAAATACTTGTTTTGTTAATGCATATTGCAATTGTTCTAGTCTCTCTAATTTACTTTCAAGATTTAATACATCTTTCTTTGCACGAATATTCGTTGGTATAACATCGATACTACGTTGTTGAACTATTGGTCTACTACTAACGGTTGAACTTTTATTTAATTGTGAACGTAAATGATTACTTATTTCTAATAATCGTTCTTTATCGGATACCAATGTTTTAATATATTTTGTTGCTTGTTCAAGTTTTCGTTTTAATTGATCATTTTCTTGTTGAAGAAGTATGTCGGTTATACGTTTTCCTGCCGGATCATCGTTTTCATTATTCAAATGTGGCCTCAATTCTACAAAAAAAACAAAAAAAAAGAATCAACCAGTCATCGATACAAGAAAAATAGACTCTTTTCTTTTACCAGTAAATCTTTTTGTTAAACGTTCAATTTCATCTTGTAATTGTTGAATTAAAATTTCTTGACCACCATAATTGAATAATGGTATTTTTCCAGCTGCTTCAAGTTTTGCTTCGCTTAACTGTAAATAAAAATTTTAATAAAAGTTTATAATTGATGTTTGTATCTACAAACAAATACAAAAAATACCTTTCTTTCCACTTCTGTTACATCCGCATTTCTCTCAATAATTGCTTTTTGATACTCATCCGCTTCTCGTCTTGTTTCAATCAATTGAACATCTAAATCATTTAATTTTTGTTTTAAACTATTTATTTCAGTTTGATGTCGACGATCATCCGCATTTAATTGATATTGCAATTGATCAATACGTGATTGTCGTTGTCGCAATTCACGTTGAAAATTATCGTGATTTTTTTCAATTTGTATTAGACGTCCTTCTAGTTTTCGAACTTGTGCAACCAATTGCATTTTATCTGTTCGTAGCGAAGCTATAAAAAAAAAAAAAGAAATCTATTAAATAACAAAATTTTATAGACGATAAGAGATGTTTCTTCATCATACCTATTGTATTATTCAATGATTGTACATAGCTATTTAATTGAGGATTTTTTCGTAATTCATTATTTGCCATTGTATGATCAATTTCAATTGTTGTCGAATCATTCGAATGTCTTGAATCAAGTCTCATAATAAGGTCACGATTTTGTTGACGAAGTTCTTGATTATCTTTTTGTAATTGATTAATTACGTCTAAATATAGCAAAGATAGATAGATAATACAATTAGAAAGCTCTATTTGATTAAACTTACTTGGCTGTCCTGATACTGGATTTCCTGGTAAATCTGTTGCCAATGATTCCATTTGTTGTCTCATTTGCGTTATAACAGAACGAAGATTTTCATTTTCGCGTTGTAGAGTCACAATAACATCCGGATTACCACCACTCTAACCAAGAAAAAAAAAAGAAATATAGAATATATTAATTTGATATTGAATATAAACACTTCTTACAAATGACGACTCACGGATTTGTATTGATTTGAGTATGCATTTAATAGATCATCTTTAAATCGAATATCATTTTCTAATTTTTTTACTTGAGCAAGTGCCTTAAGAAAGAAATGAATAAAGAATCATATACCATTAATCTCTCATCCTAGTGCTAACCTGTTGATGTGCATCTGTTACTTTTTCAATTAAATTTTCTGATTTATGATATTCTTGTCTTTGTCCTTGATCAAATTTTCGTTGCCAATCAATATCAAGTTGAGCTTTGGCTTCTTCTAATGCACGTTCACGATCAAAGCCTTCTTCGAGTTCTTTTTTATATCTAAAATAATACACAGAAGATGAAACGGTCATTTTGATTGATATAAGACTACTACTCACCGATTAATATGATTATCTTTAATTTTTAATTCTCCTTTCAACATATCACATTCCTCTTGTATTGCTTGATGTTCAACGTTTTGATTTGCATTTTCCTTAGATACTTGTGATAGTTGATAATTATATTCTTTTTTTAAGCGATTTATTTCATCTTGTAATCTAGATAATAAAAAGAACGATTAAAAAAAGCTGAATTTCTAATGCCGTCAATAAAATTATTTGTCTAAAGATCCAAAGACTTACAATCTCCGCATCCAGAGAATGAAAGAGAGACAAATATGTGATAAGTGAATAGGAGGGCAAAAAATCACTGAATGTTCCATCTTCAATCGATCTTTAAAAGTGGTGGTTTCTTAAGCGAAACCATAAGAGAAGGTCATGACCTCTGAGGACAGGAAATTATAATAAATACCTTGATAAACTCGCTTCTTTTTCTCTCAAATCATGTTCAAAATCACGTTGTGTTTCATTTTGTTCTTTTTTCAATTTTCCAACTTGATCCAATAGTATTTGATTTTCATTCATTAATCTTTCTTGTAATTCTTGATAAGATTGCTTCAATTGTTCCAGCATCAAGTCTTTTTCACGCACTAATCGATCAAGTTCACCATGTCTATGGAAAATTATTAGAAATAA
Organism: Didymodactylos carnosus; assembly: GCA_905250885.1. Taxonomy (NCBI): domain Eukaryota; kingdom Metazoa; phylum Rotifera; class Eurotatoria; order Philodinida; family Philodinidae; genus Didymodactylos; species Didymodactylos carnosus. Next base: position 15,643 of record CAJNOQ010002497.1, on the reverse strand, counting down.
ACGTCCTGCTACTGCATCTATATCTTACTTTCGACTAAAATCATCTTCACGTTCTTTTATTTTCGAATCAACATTCGTCGTTTTTAGTTCAAGTTCACGAATTCTAAACACATATAACAAATTTATGTCTTTTCTTTCTTTCGTAGCACGAACTATCGGTTTTTTACCTTGCATTTTTAATCGATTCAACCTCGTGAAGTTGCCAATCGCGTTCTTTAATTAATTTTTCACATGCTTTCAATTTTTCATTTAACTCAATATTATAACTTTCTAAATTTCGATTAGAAACTTTTTCTTGTTCAAGTTCATCGGTTAACAATTTACTCTGAAAAATAAGTCAGACAAATTAGAAATGCTGCTTCTCTTCGTCTTTTCCTTATATTTACTTTTAATTCACTTGCCAATTGTTCATTTTGTATATCATCAAATTTTTTTTTCCATTCAAATTCTAATTTTCTTGTGTGTGTTTCAAAATCATTTGATAATTCACGACGTTGTCGATCTAATTCTGCTTCTAGTTCTGATAACTTTCTATTTACAGCACGTCGTTCTTGCTCAATTTGTTGACGTTCATCATTTAGGGCATCATCACATTGACGTTTATAAGCGTTGATATCTTTATCTTTTTGATTTAAACGATGTATAAATTGTGTTTTTTCTTCTTCTACTTGTAATTCAATTTGTTGTGCGGCAAAACGTAATTGATCATTAATTATTTTTAAGTCGGATATTTCACTATCTTTATTATTTAATTGTTTTTTGAATTCTATAAATAGTTGGAAGAATTTTTCAACTATAGTTGATAGATTAGAGAAGAGATACGGTACCTTTTAAACGATTATCGAATGTCACAAGTTCTTTATCTCTATCATCGATCAACTTTAAATTGTATTTAAAATCTTCTTTGACTTGTGTATATTTTTGATTCAGTTCAGCCAAGTGTGTATCTTTGTTTTGAACAGTTATTTCAAGCGTATTAAGTCTAAATAAATAAATCGTACCTTGGCATAGGTAGTAATATTTTAAGTTCAAACATACCTTTCCTGAAGAACCGCTATCCATTCTTTTTCTTTTTGAACAGCAAGTTGTTTCAGTAGTTGATCATCCATGAGAAAATTCGTTTAACTTATTCATAACATGAGATCTAGTTTCAATATTCGTCAATGTTTTTACCTAGAATCAGAGTCGGATACATGTACTAATAACTTTAATCTTCGCAAGTTCTCCGTTAGGGAACTCACGCAGGACTGCGTTTTCTATCTGATACTTTCGAAACGCACTACCCAGGGAGCATAGACTTCTCATTTCGCAGTGCTTCTATTGAAGCGTCTTTTGATCCTAAGCACTTTTTATAATATCGAAACTGTTATTTTTCAAAGATAAACTTTCAGTATTAGTTGTCTTGACAATCGTTTCATCAACAATCTTAGAAAACTAAAGTCAAGTTTTAGTGTGTCGTTTTAAGAGTGAAACTTCAGCAATAGTTGAATAAAAAAAAGAAGAATGCACCGTTTGCGGAGAAAAATCATCAACAGAAGCAGGGTTCCCGATCAGGGAGGGGAGCAGGGGCAAGGGGATGCACATATTTAGAGTGATGAAGACGTAAAGATGAGTAGTGAAGACGATGAAAGTGCATTGACTCAAAATAACCCTCGAGATGTCTTAAGTCAATAGCTACTTACGATCGCATTTCATGAAGTTACGACAAACTTAAGTGGACATTTGAGATGTGTGGTGGAACACCACGAATTAGATCAACATTTAACTAAGACTATGGCAAGATTTAAGTGCTCACGGAAGTTTAAGATTTATTTAGGAATATTAATGAAACAATCACCCGAAGTGCAGATTCTACAGTTATAATAAATTGTTTCCACCATTTTGGGATGTTCTTTCCTACTGCTGCTGAGCAGCCAGAGGTTAAACACACAATGAAAAGTGCATTGGTGTGTGATGTGCTATGTATTACAGAAATTGCAGAAGATCAAAACATTCTCTGATAACTTGAAGTTATCATTTAAACTATGAATATCAAGAATTCAACTAAATCAGTTAATCCACATCGCGTTGCTAAGAAATCTTAAATAAAATGAACGAACGATGTTGTACTAAACTTCAACCATGTGCTTCACACATGTTGAGTACCAATATACTGGTACCTTTAGTTTATCATAATATCTTCACATCAGGGCGAACAGCGCTAATTCGATTTGAACGCTGAACGTACTAGCTTTTGAAGAATAGTTTTTCAACTTCACGTTCAGGTCTGATAACGCACTTACTATAGATTGCTCATTCTGGAACAGCAATTGTGAGCAGATCTTTCTTTTTCATTCTAGCTTATTTGTTTGTTTTATAATGCCATCTAGTAAGATAAGGCGAGTATAGTTGATGTTTCTTGCGTCTCATTTTTATCTGAAATCATTTTTTTAGATTATTCATCTCCAGACAAAGGTCATCAAAAGCTCCTACTATCATCACGTGACTGGGAAACACTTCCCACTGAGTATGTTATAAGTCTTAATTTTCTATTATCGGGTGAATTTAATAATTCAATGCACAGTTTCACATTTTATTCATACTTTACGAAAAGAAACAAATTTATCATGACCTACCACCGAACGTGCTGTTACACAACGAGTAGAAATTAAAAAAATTCATCCGACGAGTCGAGTAGTGGTGATGATGACAACGAAGAACAATTGTTAGAACGATCAAGGCAGGATCAAACACATTTACCAACAGAATATTGGCAAATTCAACGTCTAGGAAAATATCTGAAGGTGAGTAGTAGACGCAGAGGCTTTCATCCATCCTAGAGATTTGAGGCAAATGACCACTCCCAGCATTTTGCACCTGTTTATTGCAAAATTTTAATGTTGTGAATGGGTCAATAATTGTCAAGCATTAGGTTGCTGTTGCATCATTAGTTCGATATTTAAAATCATCTGATATAAAAACGTATTGAGTGTTTTATTACGAAATATGAAAGTAAATAAGTACACGAAAAATACAGAGAAGCTCCAACATGAGCAACTTTTTCTGGTTTTTCAGAACTTTATTATTTTATTCCTTTATCTGTACTGTATACTGGAAATTTTCAGTAGCGATTTTGTAGCCTTTGAAAAGCTCTTCCTTCTACTTATAATTATAATTTTCTACACTACAATGAATTGAAAGAGAATTTTTTTTTGTTTTTACGCTATTCTACAAAAATCATCGATTTCGAACAGCAGTTTCGCACTGTTATACAAAATCCTTATATTTCTCTCATAATAAAGCCTTTTCGGCTCAAATCTGTTTTATTTTACATGGAACTGATATATCTGTTATATCCAAATACGAGGACTTTAATAGTTTTCTTTTTATGATTATGTTGAGTGGACAGATAAAATTTTTCATGTTATTTAGTCATTTTGGATAAAGTTATCTTTTTTGAGTAACAGGTAGATACTTTTGTTTTCGTATTTTTATTAAAACAGATTAAAAATATTTAAAAATATTTGACAAAACCAAACGTTTCGACCTCTTATAGGTTAAGGGCTTCTTCAGTGATAAAATATGTATAAAGCAAGGTATAAAGCAAAGTATCTACCTATTACTCAATAATATATGTCTACTTCGTATCGGTCCATTGAAACTCTCAATAAGTTATATTTTGCACTGTAACACTAGGTTTAAGCATAATCAGTCATACACCATGAGAAACGGCACATTAGGGCTGGGCAAGTCCAAGTCATGACTTGGACTCGTAAATTGGGTGACTCATGACTCGACTGTTTGACTCGAGTTTCAAAACATTTTCATTTGCTCTTATAAAAAAATTACAATTTATAAGACTAAATTTTTACTTATTTATAAATCTCGTCCTAATTGAATATATTGCATCAGAACGAGTTTTTGAGCATTAAAACTAGGAACCAGATATTGTGTCATGAAAAAATTGTTGTAAACGTTGTTTTTAAAAATAAACAGAAAACAGAAAAATGACAAAAATAACTTGACTCGACTCGAAAAGAGGCTTGCCTTACCCAGCTCTGCAGCACATTTTACAATATTCTGATGTATCCTAATGCCTTTGTAGGCGTTTAAAAAACAATTTGGATACGCTGATAAATACTTTGGAAAATTGACCATTTTTGAACTTCTCTGTATTTCTCGTGTACTTATTTACTTTCGTATTTCGTAATAGAACATTCAGTACGTTTTTTGTAGAGAATTTCAAGACGCACCTTTCGACTCTTGACAATCTAAGCGGGAAAGTGATGATCAAACTACAGAACGATCCATTCTTTATGGTCCACCCGTTATAACACGTTAGTTTTCCTTTTTAGTTATTAATGGAAATAGTAGGATCAAATGATGATTCGTTACAAGAAAATGCTGCCGGTTGCATATCGTATATTCGTCGATTAGCATTAGCAAATAAAAAATCAAAATATGGATAAAATTTGACTAATAATTGTCTCTTAACAGTGATTTAAACTTTTTTTATTTTATTATATTTTGTTTAAAGAAATAAGTGACTAAAACTGATGAATCTGTAAATGTTGAACTCTGGGCTTAGAATAAGAGTTCATTTTAATAATTACATTTTAGGCGATTCAGGAAGGTTAAGGTCAAATGATCAATTTCAAGAAGGTACGGTAGATTCTATGACTGATCGATCATTTTAATCCGTGTTGATAACATTTCGAATCTATAATACTTAGAGACATACCATTGTTTTGAATATATACGTTTTCCTTTGAAGAAAATAAAATTCATAACATCATAAAGGATTATACTTGTCGAACAAGTCACCAAGAAAGTGAACAATGTCCATCACTAAGTAAACAAATGATGAAGAATTGAGTCGAGAGAGTGTTTTAGACAATAAACAGAAACGAGACAGAACGTATTAATTGTATCGTTGTGTTTACATATTGAACTCAAACAATTGGTGACTTGTACGATCTTTGATTAAAAAAATACTCGAAAAATCTTTTTTAATGAATGTATTCATTTTCATTGTACTACAAAATCTGGATTTAATGTGATTTAATTAACATTTAAGGAAACTATCTACGAGAGAAAAAAATTGCAGCAATCCCATGTCATTTTTTTCTGTAACTATATTATTGCATAAGTAGAGTAAGAAAAACTTTTTAAAAAAAATTTTATTTTTCTCGTCATTGAAGAATTTTCTAGTGAGCTTCAAAATGATTTAAAAAAATGTCCTGATTACAGATGTCTAACAAGAAAGAAGTGCTTACATCTATTCAAAGAAAAGAATTTTAAAATAATACTACTTTTATTTTGAAATTCTCATTTGTTGAGAAATAGTTCATAATACACACAAGTAAAAGAAAAGAAAATTATCAATTTGTGTACAAAAATGAAAATTTGTCACTTCATTTGAGATTGTTTTAGATAGATAGATGTCTGTGTAAAAAAGAAATCTGACATTTTCTTCAAAAAAAAAAAGATTTTTTCTGGAAACGAACGAAACACCATCTACCATAACAACAATAGAATTGTGTAACAAAAAAATTGATTTTTTTTTTCTTTTCTCTTTCTGATTAAAATTAAATCAACTGATGGAAACAACAAAAAAAAGCGTGTATATGAATTTTTAAAAAGAATTGTTGATGTCGGGTACCGGGGTTGTGTTACTAGGTTATCTGTTGCTAACAAACGAAAAAAAAGGTTATTTTCTATGAAGAATACACATTTTCATTTTTTATTGTAAACGCATTTACAAAAGAAGAAATTGTGGTAGGTTTTTTTTCAAATAAAATAGAGAATTGGCACTTGTCAATAATAACTCTCGCATATGTGTGTAATATGGTTACCGTTTGCTATAAAGTACCTCTAAATAGATATCAAACAATATCTCACTTTTTTTTCGCGAGAGGAAAAGTATAGAAGAGAAAAAGAAACAAAATAAAACGGTTTGAGACATACATACATACATACACATAAATTAAATGAAACAGGATTTATTGTTAATGATAATTTGGCAAACTTTGCTTCCGTAGAAAAAAACAACAGTCTAGTCAAGTAGTACATAATACAGGTGAACACATTGCTTCAATTATCTCTTTTTCACTAAAAAGTCGAACAATATTATTGTTTTAACAATCAGAAATCGAATCGACTCAAGTACACTGTAAAAAATAGTTGTAGATGAATAAACTATCAAAAAGGGTTTATTGAGACCAATAAACCTTTTAAAAAACGCTTTTCCGTTTTTATATATATTTCGTTTTTTATATCCAAAAAACTAAAAAGCGTTCGTGACAGATGCAAAATGAAAAACGGGCGGTTTTTTATCAAAAATAAAAAACCCTTTTCAGTTTTTTGTCAAGTCTAAAATATCAGCTGAAAAACTGAAGAGTTTTTTATTTTTGATAAAAAACCGGCCGTTTTTCATTTTGCATCTGTCACGAACGCTTTTTAGTTTTTTGGATATAAAAAACGGAAAAGCGTTTTTTAAAAGGTTTATTGGTCTCAATAAACCCTTTTTGATAGTTTATTAATCTACGACTATTTTTTACAGTGTACTGCTTCTGTTGTAGTAGAGCTCTCGCTTGTCGCAACCTAATCAAGTTTTAAAATCATGTTACGATCACGATTTTCTCTGACAATTCCAATATGATACAGAGTCGCGGTGAGACACTTCATCATCGTTTTGTCTTACTCAGACACATAGTATACAGCCCCCGTTGATTCTCGTTCAAAGTTTTATCACATTTCTGTAAAATCGATAGATATTAATCTTTAATCTTGACTTTAATTTAGTGAAGACGAGAAATGGATAAATGTCATGCTCAGGACAGCCGATTATGTCGTGACCAGAGACCATCGCAGGGCAACTTTTTGCGCCCTGTCCTGCCGCCCCACCAGAAAATTACTTATAAAATTTTTTTGACCCTGTCTGGCTGGGTAGAACGCCCTGCAGTGCAAAAGAAAGTTTTTCTCCTTAACCTAGAAGACTTTATCTTCAAGAAACTCATTACAAATACTGGATGTGTTTCTCATACGTAGCAGAATCTATTTTTATTAATTGTCAATTGTAGAAAAGTAGACTGTCATTTTTATTTTCACATATACGAGAGATCTCAAAATTTTACTTAAAAGGAAGCTTGAAAATCTCAAAAATTAATCTCTCGCAGGGCCGATCAAGGAATTTTTTGTTGCTCTGCCCTGCTGCAGAGCAAGGCAAAAGATATATATCGCCCTGCCCGGCAGGACAGCAGGGCAGCCTTGTCCTGCGATGATCTCTGGTCGTGGCTAGCATAGATCTTGCGTTTGCGAGCTGGTAATAAGAATAATACAACTCATTTATTAGTAGTGGGCGAAAAATGTGAATAAATCCCGATCGCTAAAAAATATTTGAGAGGAGTCGAGAGCTGTTTTCGTATGAGCGCGATAGAGCTGAGATCACGAAAAATACAACGCTATTTTTCGTGAGTCTTACAGCAAACGTGTCCTACAAATATTTTTTTGCATAATGGCGACAGGATATTGATCTACATCGCAGAAAAGCAATACTGGGTTATGTTACGCTGAACTACAGTTATCGCTCTACAACTGCACAAAAAAACCGCGTTTGTTCGGGTTTTTTTAAAAGAACTAAAAGTCTCAAGAAATCTTTATAAAGCTAGTTTCTCATAGTACGAAACAAGTCTTTTTCTGCCATTTTGCTTTTTTTTATCTCCAAAAGTTCGCATGTAAGGAACAGACGAACTATTTCTTGACCTAAGGTTATAACCAGGGGGCATCTAGTAAAAAAGGAGATATCTTTTCTTGCAAAAGATATGCGTGTGCAAATATTGGCACACATATGACGCAAAGGGACGAGGAAGAAAAAGGGAAGCAAAACACAGAGCAGAGATCAGATATATATGTGATATATATGTGCGAAAAGAGATATCTCCCTTTTTGCTAGTGATTTATCTATGTTTCATTTACCGAAGGATTAGATAAATGTTCCGAGGATCTGCCGTCTGACGAGCTATTTTTTTTGCTAAATCAGTTGTCATTTTCAACACGGACAGCTGAAAAATCGATAGGACGCCGTCCATTCGGCCCGACCGCTAGATAAATCGCTAGTTATAATAATATTTACTAAATAACAGATAATCGTTTGTTCGTGCTATGGTGAACACAAATTAGTATTACTTTAGCTGCTAATGTACACACGAACCAATAGGTTTTTCAAACTGGTGCTTAGATATTATCGTAATAATGAATTTAAAATTTTCAGTAACAACTGAAAAACCTATTCATTCATGTATACATAAGCAGCTAAAATATATCAATTTGTATTCACCATAATACGAATGAAAGCTTTTTCACCTTGATGCTCCAAAACTAATGAAAATATAAGAATTTGTTTTCCTCTTGAAAATCACTTTGGATACAAAAAAAAAGAATGAATGACCACAGCGCTTGAATAAGTTCAGTAATGTTGTCCTCATTCATGCATCTAGATGAACATTTCAATCTCTTTCTTAAGTAAATTTTTCTTACTCAATTCTGTTCTATTTATCTATTTTAGATTATTTTTCTCGGCTAAAATAAGCCATTGTATATACATAAGAAACATACATTTGAACAATGGTTTGGAACGAGACAAAACCGAGGTAAATTAGAAAAAAGTTTAATATAACGGAAAAGAAGAAAAAGATTTTTTATACTCTTTTAATTTTTAGAGGGCCAATATCGGCAATGAATTCTACGCCGGGACCCGTCTATCAGTTACCTGGACTAGTAGGCAGTGGTAATCATGATCCACGTTCAGTTCATTCAAAACAACCAGCATATTCATTTGGATTAAAACATGGTAAATTTAAAGATGAAGCATCACCTGGTCCATGTTATTTTCCCGTAAGTTATTAGCAGACACATATCTTTTGATTTCTAAAACACAGTTTATCTTTAGAATCCAAAAATTTTTCGTGATGGTAAAGATGGAACACCACAATATAGTCTTTATGCTCGACGTGGTGATCTAAAAGCAGATCAAAATCCCGGTCCTGGAACATGTAAGTAGATTTAAAACACTGTTAATCTATTCAATCTCTTCTCGTATATTTAGATAAACCAGAAGAACATGGCCCAATGAAAAGTGTTTTTGAATCACCGCCATCATACACATTTGGCTCAAGACATAAGTATTTTGGTTTGGATAATACGCCAGCTCCAAATGCCTATGGTTTACCAGCAATGCTCGGAAAAACTGTTGTTAGTGTGAAAAAACAAGCTCCAATATATACGCTGACTGGAAGGAGTAAACGAGGAGGATTCGATGAAGATTTGCAAAGAACTCCCGGTAAATGTTGACATTTTCATTGTGTTTACATATATAATTTAAATATATGTTCTCGATTTTAGGGCCAGGAACATGTGAGTTATTAACTCTTTTGTCTTTTGTTCTTATCTAGATAACATTTAAATATTTTAGACGATGTTATTAAACCAAGTATTTATAAACAAGAGCCACCAAGTTATAGCATGACAGCAAGAAATTCAATGCCAGGTGATAATACGTCAAAACCAGGTCCTGGTGTTTATTCACCGGAAAAAGTATGTTTAAAATAATTTAATTTCAAAAAAATTATTTTATATTTATATTTTTTTTCTTTAGGTGTGGATGCACAAACAAGCAGCTCCCGGATATTCATTTGGAATACGTCATAGTCTCTATGAAGCACCTCTTATTGTAGAAGTAAAAGAATAGACGTGTTTTTGTTTTAATCTGTTTGTTTATGAGTTATAAATATTTGAGTTTTAAAACCAGTGTTCAATTTGCATTTGTCATATCCTGTTCTCTTCATTAACTCAAATGTAAGCACTCTTCTTCACTTATATCCATCATCTAAACAAAGAAGCATGCCATCCAATTCATTGTTTTTATATATTATATTTATTTATAATCTCTCCTTTTACTGAATATGTTATTATATTATTTTTTTTGTACTTTTTTTTTTTCTTACAAAGGATTACTATTTTGAAACAGAAAAAATACACAAGCTATTGATCAATCGTGCACCTTATCTGCGCGTTTGCACATACGTTAAAATATATTTGTTTGAATAAAAATAATTATATAAATGCTCAATTAATTCTTTTTCAAAGTTTACTTATTTATACGGCGAAATTTATACTGTAATAAACGGAAATACCTCACTTTAGATCCTTTTCAAAATGAAACAAAGTAATGAGATGAGAATATAATACAAAATTATTAAAACCAACATGGTATTTGATTAAATAGTTTGACTTAGAACAATACAAAAGCAGTGGCGGAGGTACTTTATTTCCGTATAGAAAGCTTGAGGAAACTTTCCCTTTATATACAGCGATAGTAAAAACAATACTCTATTTTTCTGTGATATTGATGAACAACTTAATTGTAGTTTATTTATAAACTATATTTAAAATTTGATAACTAACCAAACTATTAAGATTTTCACCATAAATGAATATCAAGTAAAAAATTTTGAAATACACATCAGTCGACTCAGTTTTTGATCCTAATTCCGAATATGATATTTTTATTGCTCAAAAGTTGAATTTTGATCGAGAAAATTGAGCACTACGGACAGAATTTCGACTTTTCGCCTCTGAATTAGAAAAAATGAATTTTCTCAGCAACGAAACAAAATTTGAAAGAAAGCTCTACATATTTTTAAAGCTGGTTACCTGGCCACTCTAATGATGTGTGAGTCAAAGGTCTAGCCCTCCACATAAAAAACTAGTAGGGTTCATATACGTTCCGGCTCTTGCCAAAATTCCACTTTGTGGTTTGGAGACTCGGGAGTACCTTGGTTAGATGCAGTTTTGAATAAGGAATCCAAATATAGTAAGCTCAAGTTTAATGTTATTCTTTACATGATATCTACACTTTTTTCTTTTCGCCACTCAAATACTATATGAGAATCAATGATACGCTACAATGTTTGATTGAACGTCCTTTGTTTGAGTATTAAAATTAACCTGTTCACAAGAGGCAAACGTAAAATGCTAAAACTAACACATCAATAATTACAATAGTTCACTGTTTTTTTTCGATTTTGAAATAGTAACTCGATGTTGATGTGTTTTTTTAGAATTTTATCTGCGATTAGGTAACTACAATATTTTTCAACAAACCCAAGGTGAAAAACGTGCCACTCTTTGTGGGAAGACCGATGAGTTGTTGTCCGATGGTCAGAATCCCTCTCCAAATTTAAAGGAAATTCTGCTACTAAAAATGATTAAAACATTTACTGATAAAACAAATAGATAGAGTTTATCTGTTTCTGATGTTGGCAAAATAATGAGATGAAAATTTTGATAATAATCACACATGCAGAGTGCTGTTAACTTTAATTTCTCTATAACCTTTAGTTACCTATAGATCTTATTAGGTAATTAAATCTAAAATTGATTACTTCTTACCTTGTCTGCTTTATTCGGTAAGAAAACAAGAATATCAAACATGAAAAAATACAACTATGTATATATATATATATATATATATATATATCTCATCGACCACACAAAGAAGAACGAGAGAAATAACATTAGAAAACCTGGACAGAGCATGACTTCAGAAGAACAGAAAATAATATGACATTTTAATAAGACTAATCACGTCATTAGAACAAGAAAGAAGAAAAGTCGATTGATAAATTGTTCACTTACCTCTATTACTAAGGTCTTTAAAACGCAATCATTTAATGTGAATTGTGTTCTGATTTAGATACCGTTCTAAGAAATGATTTAAACTTTTTTGTGCATATAAATATCGAAGAAACTATTGTGAATAAATTGTCATTGTTATTTCTACATCGACAAATAGTACAGAATTTGTACCTAAACGCACTTGTGTCCTGTGTATTTCTAATGCGAATAGGATACGTTAATATTTTTTCCTTAATAATCCTATAACTAAAGGCTAAATATCTTTTATAAAAATTGATAAGTATGTGTATTGAAGGTCATTGATGTTAAAATATTCAGTAATTACAAAAGTTTCTAATTTGATATATAACAGTGAAAAAGATAACAATGTTTATTATTAGTAAGAAACAAATATAACAACGTTGAGAGAGATTCTGTCTCTATAAAGCGATAAAGAATATAAAAGCATAGATGACATTATTCAAACTCTATTTTTCAATTAGTGGAGAGAAAAATATCACATTTTCTCTAAAAATCACAGATAAAATTAATTGCAGTAGGCAAAATACTGAAACTGAGAAAAAAAAATTGTGTAATGAGCTGACAATGTTTTACATGCGTCTACATTATGTAAAGGCTAAGAACTGCCCTTCTGTTTAATAACACAATAAAATGAAAGTCAAAGATCTCAGACTAGCAAAACATCTATTGAAAAATAAATAAGATATATAGAAAACAATAATATAAGAAAAGATCAGGGCTGAACAAGGCCACACATTTGATACTATTCTCAATTCTTTTGAAAAAAAGATTATCGCTTGTCAAAAAACAATGACTTTTTATTCGATGTCGCTATTTACAGTACTTTTGATATTCAAAATAAACAAATCTAAATAAACTTTTTCTAGGTTATTTCTAGGTTAGGTCTAGAGTTATCTAATCGATTTCAATCGATTTCATCTATCATCGAATGTGATATTTTCCGAAATGGATGCACGCCTGTTCTTAACTAATGAATAACCGTTTTTACTAACAACGATATATTTTTATGTGTTTTTGGAAATATTTTTAAACAATAATCCGGATCCATTCCATGTTTACATTTATAGCCTTCTGTTAATGCCTGTCGTAATGGTAATAAAAAACCGGCTATTGTCAAAGAGATACCGATTGTCAACATTATAGTTGCTGCCAGTATATCAAATCTTAACCATGAATCACTTGATTTTAATTTAATATAACATAATGAAGGTAAAATATAAGCTAATGAGGATGCCATTAATGTTCCATTTAATTCTAGTACAATTCCTAGACAATCCGTTGATAAAGATATCAATACTGAACAAATAACAATAACAATTGTTATAATTATATGATGATTATGAAAATTGAATTTTAAAGATTTAAAAATTAAAATTTCAGCAACCTAAAATCACATATTTCTTGTAGGAATAATAATTTCTGTATATTATATGAAAATCAAACATTTTATTACCTGTCGACAAACAAGACATTCAAGAGGAAATGTTAGCATAATATTAAAAGCATACATCAATCGCATCATATTTATTAATGAATCATAATGACAATAATTTTCCAATAGGTCACCTTAAAATGAAATAAAATATATAAATGTAAGATATCAATAGTCTCTTTTCTTTTTTTCCAAACAAACCTTCCGCACTTTGTCCAAATACCATATAACCGGCTAAACCATACGACATGGCAAATGCTAACGAAACAAAAACCGTAATTGTTGTCACTAAACGCCATCGTGGTAAAGTAGCATCTTCCATCGAATTATATATTAAAAATGAATTATGATGACACATAAAGGCGAATGCCATTACTCCAAAACCTTCGGCGACATTTGTATCAGCAAAATTCCAATGACGCTCTTTTATCGGACTAATGAAGACAAGAGAGAAAACAATATCCATAGTAGTAGAATCATAATATTTACATATGATCGACGATATTGAAGCCACGTTTGATTAATACTAACAAAACAATAAACACCAGCACTAGACCCACTAACGAAATCTAAACATGTTGTTATATGAACTATTTTAAAGAAAAAAAGAATGTTTGTAATCAAAAGCTTACACGAGATAATCGAGCAATATTACGATACAATGATAATGGTAGTGTAACACAGATGGATGAAAGAAAAATAATAAAATAACGGTTATGAAAAATAATGGGTGCATCTAAATTGAAAACAAAATATCAAATTAAAAAGTAAGAGTCTTCAAATGTATACAAGTTAAAATAATTCAAAAAAAACTTTATTTGCTCTGCATGTACTAATTAAGATAATCTTTAATAAGTAGATTATGATATTTTTTAGCCAAACGTACCTACAAAAAGTCGCCGAATTACTTTTGTAACAGTATCGCCAATTATAATATTATAACTAACCAAACCTAAACACAGTTAATATGATGTATTGTTTACTATTGATTCATTTAATATAAACTCATCAATTACAAATGAAAGGGTATCCAAATTGAACCAATGATAACCAATAAAAACCTTAAAAATAAAATTTATTCAATTACTGTAGACATAAACAAAACATTTAAAAAAGGCTTAGTAATTTAAACGAGATATTATAATTACCTGGTTTTCCCATCACATGTAAAACCAAATCTTGATATGTTGTCACTTTTGCCAAATCACCACTTCGAAGTAGTAATGTGATGGAAAAATCTTATAAAAAAAAAAAGAAACAATTAAATATACATCAAAACTTTTCTTTTTTACTTTCTATGCTAAAACATTTTCAGCTCACCAAAATCTCACCAGTTAAAACGGCAACAAGTAACAATATAATAATTCCAACACCAAAACCGGCTTGTCGAAAAGCATAGGACATTCCTGTTTATAAAGAACATGAAACGTTATTATATACAAAGAAAAGATATATGTTTATTTTTTTACCTATCACTCCACTTCCGACAATGCTGTTAATAAGATTGTACGAAGCACCAGCAATACCACTCTGTCTAATGGGTATAATTGCGTCATGATCTTCCTTCATGAATAACAACAAAAATAAAAACAAAATTTGTAAATATGATTAGTTATACGAAATGCTACAGACACAAAAGTAGTTTGAAAAATTATATGCAAAAAAATCTCATTTTATATCGAATTAGAATCTTTAAGCAGAAATAGCTGTTCTCTTTTTATTCTGAAATGCATTTTAATCAAAAATAAAAATGAGAATTTGAAATCAAACTAACAATACTTACCTATAATAATTTACAGTAGAACATTTTCTAATCTGTCTTAATGGCTAAAAAATACCGATCTTATATGTGAATTTTTTTGCCCGCGCTATTAATAATTTCAAGTTAGCTTCGATAGAAAAACCCCTCTACAACGAACTGTTAGGTACGGTAAATTAGTAAATGTAAGATGCACGAAAAGCAGACTTCAAGTGAAATTTATTTTTCAACGTTTTACACACCAATCGATAGAAAATTGTGCGCTGATCACGAACATGTGCGCCTGGCGTTTTGGGGAGACTTTTTACCAGTCCATTAATTCAAAAAACTCGGAAGTTGTCAAAAACCCCAAAACTGCAAGGTTTCAAAACAATGGCCGTAACTTTTTCGCGTTTTGGTTTCAACAAAGTTTTTCGGATTCGGAATCGAAAACTGAATCTAAAAAACTAACTTCCAAGGTTTCAGAGCCGACACTGAATTTTTGCTAGTGCCCAAAACCGGCACGGCTCAAAAGCGCCACACAAACTTTGCAGATCTAATTCAGATTTTTGCAGAGATCATAGAGCCCATATTTTTACATGGCTAGATCCGCTAGATGCTCAGCTTTAAAACAACAAAGAGCTTTTTTCAAAATTCACGAAATACACATCAGTCGCCTCAGTTTTCGATTCCGAATCCGAAAAACTTTGTTAAAACCAAAACGCGAAAAAGTTACGGCCATTGTTTTGAAACCTTGCAGTTTTGGGGTTTTTGAC